>JARKHS020029579.1:0-66950 GCA_030143305.2 Amblyomma americanum
GTGGTGGTGGTAGTGGTTTTATTAAAAATAATAGTAAAAAGGAAGGAAAAGATTTTTGCTAGCCCCGGCATCTGCCATCGATACTGAAGCACCTGAGCTGGGGCGGCGGAAATAAAGGACAGCAGGCAGAATGGAGAAATGAAATGAAAGAGGTGAGGGGACAGAAATAGAGGACAGGGGGAGAAGTAATATGTACAAACTATTTACACAATAAGTAATGTGTCCAGGTTGTGCGCGTGATTAGTTCATTTAGGAGGAATTAAATCACACACGCGCACAGGAGTCGTCTGCTCGATGCTGTGCAGCAAGACCAGCAGTACTTAGATACGCGGCATCCACTGCAAGAGGTGACAAGACAATGCTTTCATAGTTGATTAATGTGCCCTCAATGCGCAAAAAATATGTTCGTGGTAGAAGACCGATACGAACGAATACTTTCTTCGGTTCTCCGAACAACAATAGACGTATCACTGGACCTTCACACGTTTCATTTCTCCAGAAGTTAGCATGCCATTGTTTCACGCTTTTGGCCTGGGGCATTATTACTTAAACTGAACTGATAAGGACGTCTTATACACTGCACTGACTAACGTAGCATGGTGTAGTTTTTAGTGACTGGTGTATGCTGTCCTTTTTGCATTAACGTTCCTCGTCTAGTTTGGTCGTCGCAGATGTTTGTATGCGTAGAGAGCCGTTAGTTAACCAAGCTAGAAATGATAGTAGTAACATACTCATGCGTGCCGCTTTCTTTTGTTTTTCGTTGGTGTGTCTTTGCTTCTTGAGAGATGCAAGAGTGACAAAAAAAACAGCTTGGGTGGCACCGAGAAAATAACAAGCACTTTGCACCTTCCGGCCATGTTTTTAGGGTGCTCATGCTCGGTGAAATATTCGGGAAATGTTTCGAAGTCTTTTATCCGTTGTCAGGTGTCCTTCAGTGCTGCAGCGTGGGATAAAATTTGTTTTGGTACATTTCGTGGTTCTCCTCAACGTTTAACACAAGTCAAAGCCATGAATGTGAACTGATGGTTCGGACATGGTGGAAAAAGCTCGTAAAGACGAAGACGGAACGAAGAAACACGAACGAGTGCTGCACTCTCAACTGATCATTTATTCCCGAATGCACGGATATAAATACAGGTACAGGTCTTCAAGCGCTTTTTTCACCATGCACCTAAACCAACTCGCCCAACTTTCTGCTCTAGTCAATTTGATGGTTTGGAGTTATTCCGAAAAATCGAAAATATTGTCCCGGGTGGTGTGACGGCTGCCCATACTGCTCATATGGCTTGTTCACTTAACCTTCTCGTAGAAAACAAATCGACACTGGAGATAACAACAAATGCGCTCTTCGATAATCGAGTTCAGAATGCCTGTCTCTTTCGGCCGCTTTCAATTTGAAGACATGCGGTATCTCAATCTCAAGATAAATTAATATAAGGTAAGATAAGATAAGGATAAGATAAAACTAAGATAAGGATAAGATAAGGATAAGATTAACATAAGATAAGGATAAAATAAGGATAAGATAAGGATGCTTGACGGAGACGATGGACAGAGAGTATCGAAAACGCATAGATGCTTCGCTGGAATTAAACGTTTTTTTTTTCATTTAAATGAGGATGCCTAAAAATTCTAGGAGAAATTCTTCCGAAGAGACTGTCGTTAAACGCAAAAGGCCAGTTTTATAATATCATTTACAACATTGAGACCATACTGTATGAGTGTAAAATATAGTCTTCTTAAAGAAAGCGTAAACGAGCAGAGCCCACCGCCGGGCTAATTGGTCCATTACTGTTGAAAAAGAGAAGAGTGCGACGCAAAAATGGGATAAACAGAATTCTCCAGTTTGTCACTCTTTGTTTACGCCCCGTCTTGATTCGCGCTCCTGTTTTTTTCTCTCCAATAAAAGCGTGCATCGCAAAATTCAGCTGAGTGGCCTTGAAGTCGGCATCGATTCCTTCGATCGCATTAATTGTCACTAATTGCACAGTTCTCAGGAATCAGTAGAACAGTGAGCTGAATTTCTGAAGGTAATGTTATTCAGTTTCTTCAAGGGATGTATTCTCTTTGCGGGCAGCATAATCGACGCAACTTGCATTGATTGAGAAAGAGACGGGCAGGTGGACTCTCGCAGCTTGCTTCCCTTGAGCAAGAAGGAAGGTGTACACTTGGAAACACTGCGTTCGCGAAGGCTGCGAAGGTAAAATATGGCTGCTCTGTTGCTACATTTCCTTTTATTGTATAGAAAAGAGGAGCCGCCGCGGTGACTCAGTGGTTATGGCGCTCGGCTGCTGGCCCGAAAGACGCGGGCTCGATCCCGGCCGCGGCGGTCGAATTTCTATGGAGGCGAAATTCTAGAGGCCCATGTACTGTGCGATGTCAGCGCACGTTAAAGAACCCCAAGTGGTCGAAATTTCCGAAGCCCTTCACTACGGCGTCCCTCATAGCCTGAGTCGCTTTGCGACGTTAAACCCGCACACACGCAATGTATACAAAAGGCTCGCCAAAGAAGATAAAAGAACAGAAACATGTGGCAGTAGTCCTTTCAAACTACAATGAAGCTTCTTGGAACTGCAATAAATGGCCGAAAGACCATACACTTTATATTCTTTTGTGGCGACAAAATCCCGAGACAGTTAACATATCACTGTGGGGCAACTTCTTCTCAGAACCATACTGCTAAGTACTTGCAAATCGGGCATAAATTAGAAGCAGCCTACAGCATAACTCCACATGGGCTTGGTTCAGGTGAGTAGTTTGTGCCACCGTCTTCGCATGATGATGTCTCCCCCAGCCTGACTAAAATTTCGCTAACAACGGGAATAGCGAAGAGAACACAATGCCGACTGTATTTTTTTGCCTTCTGATTTTTACAGCGCTGAGTTGTTTTTTTTTTGCGAATAAGCTTATGTCGCAAAAAGCCAGCTTACTTCGTGTCAAGGAGGCAATGTGCACATTTTGGGGAGAGGGGAGAGAAGGAGGTCTGCAGACTGCTTCAGGGGAACAAGGATTGCCATACGCTATCATTTCGCACCAAACAATTAAATTATCAAGTATGTATTTCATTACCATAAGTCGAATTTCTTCCCTGAAAGCAACTTTAATTCGTCAATGTATTAGACGTAAACGAAGACCTCCACAAGAAATATTTTTTAAATGGGTAGGATTATTTCACAGATGCAGCCTCCTCTTCTGAAGGTCTCGAGCCACCTGTTGTCTGATGTGCCGTACAGCTGAAGTCTATAGTAGCAACTTATCGCTTGGAAGCGCTCTATGGATGACGTGGAAGGTTCTCATCCTGCAAGATTTAGAGCGCTAGTGCTTCAGTATTGGTCGCACCGGAGGATTCAGATGTAACCGGAGTCTCTAGAAGCTTTTGGAAAACTATTTTCCTTCCTCTTCCAATTAACTATTATACCAGGTGTAGCAGCTAGCTTGAGCCAAGGGCTAAAAATTTAATTATTTGTGACAGGCGAGGGAAACAAGTTGCATATTGGTGACAGCCATCTTGCGCACCACAGGCAACTTTTTGTTTCACAATTAATTAATACTTTAATTGAGTTTATTTATGTATATTAATAAATATTGAGTTCAGACAACAAATTGCATTTGAAGAGTTGTCGAGCACCTTCAGAAACCCCCACTCCATCATTTACGATTAGGAAACCCTCAGATGTGTCTTTTTTTCCCAGCTTCAAAGGAAGCCCGCGAAATACAAAATGAACCACGTGACTAACGCACGCGCTTCAAGATCGTGCTGCTTTCAAGCGTGGTTTCAGCAAACGTAATCACCTGCAGCCTTGACTTGACGGCCCCGCATTAGCACCAGGCCGGTATGTTGGCGGTGGTTCCTGGTTTGCGTCAGCCAGTGGCACACATGACGGCGCGAGTTGCCGCCGCCAACATATCGGCCTGCCGCTGCTGCGGGGCCGTCGAGTCAAGGCTGCAGGTGATTTCGTTTGCTGAAATCACGGTTGAGAGCAGCACGATCATGGCGCGCAAGTGCGTTAGTGACTAAAGTCCCTTGATATTGAAAGTAGCGACGTTCTCCTCCACTCCCGCGTTTTGCTCCTCGATTAAGGGCGCTGTATGATCACTTTTTCCGCATGCGCACGCGTCGTTGCGACAGTGCGCAAGGACCGAACAATGGAGCGCATGAACGCACCCGCCTGTGCGCACAAGTTGGTTCAACTTCAACTTTTTTCCGCACGAGCGGATGGTCGCATCACGCTATTGGCTGCTGTCCCGTGACGTAGCAGCGCAGCGGTGCCAGGCCGCGCCTCCTCAGCAAGATGGCCGCCAGCGAAGTGGAGTGAGAAACCAGGCCTAGTAAGTTGTAGCATGTGATCGAAAAGTAGCTTTTAGAAGCGAGATGCGAAAACACAAGTAGTGACCACGCGTTCATTCGACATTATGTATCAAGCGCTATCCACACTAATGACGTCCCGCTCCAAGGCTCTTGCCTGTTCAAAATAGCCTGTGATGTTTAATGACTGTTTTCGCAGTGGACAAGGCAGCCAGGTCTTGCATGCACGTCGAGTACTGTGTAGAGATTGTCAGTTTACGCGACTAAATAATTGCTATAGTTAGGAGAAAAGTTTTGATTCGGCAAACAGTTTTTTCTGCGAGACCTGTAATTTTCATGTTGTTTGGAAATATTCAGAAAAAAAAATAGGCAATTATCTGTCCCGCACAAGACCGAGCGCTTATAGTAAACTGTCTGCTGCAGAAAAATAAGCACGCAAAAAGCCGGAATACGGTAAATGTTTGCTGGATAACCCGATTTGTACATAGATTTTAATTTTAAAAATGTCGCCTCATTGATAACCACCGAAATATGGAAAAATCATACCCACAAACGAAGGGCGCCAACGAAGGGCATCAGACACCAGATGGTATAAGACTGTTGCTAGGATCGCGGTCAAGTCTAACGGCCTTCTTTAGGTGACTGACAAAAACCAAAACGAACATACGCTTAAAGTTGCTGCTTCCAAGCGATGACCTGAGCCATTGCCTTTCGATGTTATAAGAGTTTGGTGACCGTGTTGACGATGTCGGCGTTTTAAATAAGGCACGTAGGAATCGCCGGCCCTTTTGTGGTCATGACAATGTTTGAAGAGCATGCAGAGCGCTTTGAAGGGCTTTCATTAGAAACTGTTTGATTGGGACGTAGCAGAAAATTTTTTGGGAATCTTTGTTAGAGGGCCTAAGTTCAGGAAAACCTTTCCACTGTCTTGATTTCGCAGTGTATAGCTATTTGAGGGCAATTTAGAGTGCAGTGTACTGCATGACGTAATGTAATGAATTTAAAAAAAAATTGCTAACGTCATCTTTGCAAAGCAAGAGAAACAATAATATATGGTCAGATTTAGAGCATGGAAGATCTTTCGGCTCCGCTCAGCTTGCACGCTCGAGAAAAAAAGGGGCCAATAAGATGCTCGAAGATGTGTATGTACAGGGTCACTTACAAACGAGGAGGAGGAGGAGGAGGAGGAGGAGAAGGAGAGGAAGACGGGAAATGCAGGGAGGTTAACCGGAAGATTAATCGGTTTGCTACCCTACGCGTGACGAAACAAAGTCTGTATCATTCATTTATTCGCCGTCAGTCCTCAAGCAAAATAAAGTAGGTACAGAAGACAAATAGGTTTTAAACATTTCTTTCGCCACATCGAGCCACAGTCGACATGTCAGTGAACTTGTAGTTTTCAGTTCTTGTGATATTGAAACCTTTCAGCAGTCAGCATGCCACTGCGTCACGGCTTTGGCCCAGAGGCAGATTTATCAAGTAGCTTTCATTAGGACGAACATTTTTCAGAGTGCACCGCGCAAAATAACATGGGATCGTATTTGGTGAGTGGTTCATGTTCTCATGTTCGCACAAATGTTCCTCGCCCAGTTTGGTTATTGCAGCTATCTTGGAAAATGGAGCGTCCTGCTTTACAGATACGACTCCAGCTATCGGAAACACGTTCCGAGTCGAGCGAATGCAGCAGTTAATTCCGAGCAGGTGGTTCGCGAGATTTTCGAGCGATCTCTTGGTACGCGTGGAACGGCGCGGTTACGCAATGACCGGCGCGAACTGCATGAGCCAGATTGCCAAGAACGCCTTCCGGTCTTTTTACGCTTACCCGCAAAAAATGTAAAACCAACTTCAAGTGGATAAGCTGGACGAGCGGCCATTGAGTAAATTGTTATGCTGAGCTAGGCAAAAAGTATTCTGGTTTCAAAAATGAATGTAAGCAGACGGTGTAGTTCTTGCCCCTCGTCACATACCGCAGAAAATTTGATAACAGCATGTTGTAGATATATTCCTGTGTAAGAGAGTTCATATTTCGAGCATGAAAATTTAATTAGCGCATGTCCTATTTTAATTGGCAGATTCATGTTCCGCGTGTACATTGGCAGATTCTTGTTTAGTGTGAGGGGTGCGATTCATTGTCCATAGCGCACCTTTTAGTAAACATGCCCTCCAAGCTCGAGGCGTAAATGGCGGCGCCCTAATGCAATTGGTGGTTTTGGAGGTCGTGGCAAAGCTGGTCAAGATCTGCAAGGTCATTGCAGGATGGCGCGTATAGCATAGTGACGCCCTAATATAATCACGAAGCCTGGAAGGCGGCTTGTGACAGCCACTATTACAACTCCAGTTTCTGTCTCGCAATATAAGCCGGCGTATTTTCAGGTATTTGCTCATTAAGTATATAGCTCGTATATAAAGGAAGCAACCGACTCTTTAAAGATCTTTGATGTCTGATACTTGATGAATCTGAGGAGCCTTTTGCATGTTATTCGATTGTTTGTTCAATTTTTATTTATTCCAGACGGTGCGTTAGATGTTTAGTGAAGTATCCTAAACAAAAACAATAAAAATAAAGCCAGAGCGAAATTTTAGGCACCATGGAATAAATTCAAGCTACACTGCGTGCCAAAAGTCATTTCGCTAATCTGCAATCGGTAATTGATTTGTATAAATGTTATACAGTAGAATATCTGCTCTTCAATATCAAGCTGTCATTTAAAAATTTTCTGATGCTATATGCCATTCTGATGCCGTGTGTGTGTGGCATGTCTGAAACACACACGCACGTACGCACGCCCGCACACATACACACGCACATACACACGCACACACGCACACAAACACACACACAACAGACACACACGCACACGCACGCGCGCACACAAGCACACACGCACATACACCCAGTCACACGCGCACACGCACACGCACACACACTCACGCACACGCATGCACGCACGCACGCACGCACGCGCGCGCGTGTGTACAATTACCGGCTACCTAAAGAGCTAAACCACACTTTTGAGCAGCGGTGTTTGCATAGACCACTTCGTCTTCGGATGTTCCAAAGGGCATAAGTAGTGAAGTGAAAGATTCACTAATCTTTATGGTATTCACAAAGAACAGCAATCTAAGCGGGACTTGTAACGAGGTATGTGGGCAATTTATATGGGGAGAGATTTTACTTCCGGTTGGTTCTGCGGTCTATTGAGCACGGCGCGGTTTTATTTAATATATATATATATATATATATATATATATATATATATATATATATATATATATATATATATATATATATATATATATATATATATATATATATATATATATATAATATTAATTTAAGTGTGGCAGTTTAGAAGGGAAATTTCAATCTTTTAAAAATAAAACCGCGCCGTGCTGAATGGACCGCAGAACCAACCGGAAGTAAAATCTCTCTCTCTCTCTCTCTCTCTATATATATATATATATATATATATATATATATATAGTATAGCTACGTTCCTACGTCGCTGACGAGCTGACGTTCCTACGTCACACCCGCGGTAACACAGGACGTGCTACGTCCGCCGCTATGGACGAGGGTGGCGCTGGTGAACACTCTCAAGGTGCGCTTACTCGCATTAAACATAAATACCCACGAGAGCAGCAGATTGAACTGCCGTCTCCGTAGCTCATTTGGCAAGAGCACCAGACGCGATATTCGGATTTCGTGGGTTCGGATCCCACCGGCGGCATGGTTGTTTTTTCTGCTGCTTTATAAGCAATTTTCTTTAGGCGATAGATTAATTTAAGTATTATTAACTCAGTGATTAGCACTACGCATTAAAAAAAATTAATCATTCCCCTATGCACCTTGGTGTCGGTGACTGTTGGCTCCCTTCATAAGTATATATATATATATATATATATATATATATATATATATATATATATACATAAAAGGGGGTATAATATATATTATCTTACACCAGCACATACTGCCCATTTTACCTCATTGCATGGCAAATTTTGAAGCTTTTTATTTCACTTCATATCAGGGCATAAAGGAACCATAAATTCGTACCAGTATATAGATGACTTAAGTTAACATCACGCAGTTGGCTCTGACGTGAATTTGTATTGAATTCTGATGTGTGAACAGTACTTTCCTTGTAATGACTAATGGCGCTGTGGTTATCAGATGAATAACTCTGCTGTTATTCTCTCATTTTGACAGGTTTTTTTAGAAGAACAGGGGCGGTGACCATGTGGAAGCTGAGGCAGCAGATGATATTTTTTGCCTTGTTTGTCATACTACCAGTCGGTGAGGTCATACATATCGTGTAATGAAAAACAAAATTACATACATTTCATTTTTTTTCTTACAGATCTTGCTAACACAATAAATTGCGCAGCCAACAATTACATGGACAAAGTAACGCGCGAGGTAAAGCGCAATCTGGTAAAATCTGGCGGTGTTTTCTTAAACCTGGAGAATTTTCTCTTCACTGTGAGCGACCGGGACACCGAAGTTCTCATTGAAGGAATCTTCGGGTTCTTGGAAGGAGTAACTACACGTCTAACTAGACACGGCAACTGCCCAAGGCATTACAAGGAGGGTGGAAAGATTGTGGTATCCTGCTTACTCAGCATAAGTGGAGCAACGTTGCGCTACAAGATCGTCTCTGCTGTCACGTACAATGGCACTCGCAAAGGCTCTGCAACGTACGATATTTCGGTGAACATTGCTATGAGTAGCTTAACTTTGGAAACTACACAGCAGAAAGGTATGTATCACTCATCATCGATTTTCTAGATTGTTTTACATCATAGAGTTTCTAAATATTGCCTGGAGAGAAAGCTGGTGCCACCGTCTATGCGAGTTTCTTAAGAGCACTTCATCCACCGTTGGAATGCCGGGAACACAGCGTGTCGTATTTGTATTGGTCCTAAAGCAGAACTATTACTGCAGAAATACTAATTTTCGGAAAACATACATGGCAAGAAAACGTATTTTTTTTTAATCTGTTTGTTATTTCACATGTGCCACTCTTCATGTTTTGTTCGTTATTGTGCTGGTGCCAGAGCGTATTCATTGAGTAACACTGCTACACCCAGCATTATTTTTCGTTAGTGTTTATTGTTGTTTTGCATCGTCACACTTTTTACTGTATTGCCCCTCCTGCTAGGGCCAGTTTATTGGCCTGCAGTATCAATAAATAAATAAATAAAATAAATAAAACTAAATGTCCGCCTGAAGGGTATGAAGCGACAAAGTAGTGGGTTAGGCTTTCCATTCTGAGCAGTTTGACACCTTTGAACGCATTTTTCATTTTTAAGATTGTTTTAAATAATTAATTGATCAATTACACACTCTAAATTTTTTTAATTAGCATCATCAAGGATTGGTGGTTCATCCTGAACATTTTGCACCTCTGAGCCCCTATTTTTATAATTTTTAATTTTTTAATAATGAATTCATTAGAATGATTTCATTAACTCCTCGTTGCCAATCACGCACCAATCAATCATCAATCAATAGAAACACAAATTTCCATGACAAGATTTTTTGCGCAGTCCCCGATTATTCCCGATACGCGGTGTCGACTGCGCCGACGACTTAGTGACCGAACCAGCTGTATATGCTATCGCGTAATATACTTACTCTACATTGCAATAAATGAGGAGAAATGCAGATAGGCATAAACGATCACCGAATTTGCCCCTGACGAAATAGGGCTTTCTCTCCATGCTCCCAAATATAGCTAACCATGGAAAATAATTTTTTTGGGTTCAAAAGACACACTTTTCAGAGCGCATATTCCTTGAAAAGAAAGAAAATTGTTAGCGCCAAACAACTGCACTTTAGAAGCTTTCGTTTTTGCACTGTGAAAAACAGAAACGTTCCATTGGCATAGTCTGCTATATCGGGTTGCGTCCTATGTCCGTGAATAGGCTAGATTCGTGCCATGAAAAACTTGCCCGTGCTCTCGCCTTTCTATGAGAAACTAGTTTGCACGCACCAAGTGCCGGCTGTCGCCATGTCATGGCGCTGCGCTTACCGATTTTCCAAGAAAAACATGAATTAGGAAGCAGAAACCTCTCCTACCACAAGTAATTGACGGCCGTTCTCATGCTGACAAGTGCAACATGCGCCTATTTACATGAAATAATTCATGAAGTGGAAGCCGTTCCTGCATGCATTGCGCCACCACCACCTATCTTGGAAACGAACCAAACGCCATCATCGGCGAGTACGGTTAACGTAAGCTGGGCTTGTCGAAGTACTTTGCGCTTTTAAAAGATAAGTGTCTCTCAGACTCCTACGAGAAATCACGGCAGCAGATTGTTTAATTCACAAAAAAAGTTTATTCCTTCTTTCATCTTTCATGAAAGATGAAAGAAGGGAACATGAAAGATGAAAGATGAAAGAAGGAAACAAATGCTCAGGTACCACAGGTTTTCGCTGACCAAGCCCAGCTTGCTCCTAAATTGCTCCCAGCGAGGCGGCAAACGAATTTTAGGCCTAACAGACAGCAGACACTGTGCTCAGCTCACTTCGAGTCAAGCGCCTTCGGATCCTTCGGATCTCAAATGAACCCCATGCGTAGCTGCGCTGCACAACCACAAGGCGCACAAAACATCAGAATAAACTACAGTGACAGAAACAAAACTGAACAACCAAAAATACCTAATCCGTCGCACCGTCATCATCATCATCATCATCACGATCATCATCATCATCAGCCCAACTACGCCCACTGCAAAGCAAACGCCTCTCCCATGTCTCTGAAATAAAACTTGTCTTTTGCCGTATGCGGCCACCGCCTCCCCGCAAACTTCTTATCCGCTCACCTAACATTCTGCCGTCCCTGCTACGTTTGCCTTCTCTTGGAATCCACTCCGTTACCCTTAAAGGACCAGCTGTTATCTTGCCTTCTCATTACATGCCCTGTCCAAGCCCATTTCTTCCTCTGAATTTCGATTAGGATATCATTAACACGCGTTTGTTCCCTCACCCACTCTGCCCGCTTCCGGTCTCTTAACGTTGCACCTATTATTTTTCTTTCCATGGCTCTCTGCGTTGTTCTTAACTTAGGTTGAACCCTTTTCGTTAGCCTCCACGTTTCTGTCCCGAAGGTGAGTACCGGCAAGATACAGCTGTTGTAGACTTTTCTCTTGAGGGATATTGGCAAACTGCTATTCATGATCTAAGAAAACCTGCCATATGCGCTCCACCCCATTCTTATCCGTCTGGTTATTTCCCTCTCATGATACAGATCAGCTGTCCTAAGTAGACGTATTCCCTTACCATTTCTAGCACCTCGCTACGAATTGTGAACTGTTGTTCCCTTGCGAGACTGTTGAACATTACATTGGTTTTCTGCATAGTAATTTTTAGACCCACCGCTCTGCTCTGCCTGTGTAACTCATTGATCATGATTTGCAATTCACATCCTGAGTGACTCAGCAAGGCAATGTCATCAGCGAATCGCGGATTATTTAGGTATTCTCTATTATCTCGTATCCCCAACTGTTTCCAATTCATGCCTCGGAATACGTCCTGTAAAAAGGAGGTGAATAGCATAGGTGAGATCGTGTCTCCTTGCCTGACGCCCTTCCCTATTAGAATTTTATTGCTGACTTTATGGAGAACTATGGTAGCTGTACAGTTCTTATATATATATCTTCCAGTATTTTGACATAAGGCTCACCTACACCCTGATTCCGCAATGCCTGTATGACTCTTGAGGGTTCCAGTGAGTCAAGTGCTTTCTCGTAATCAATGAAGGCTATATATAGGGGTTGGTTATATTCTGCGCATTTCTGTATCACCTGATTGGTGGTGTGCATATGGTCTATTGTCGAGTATCCTTTACGAAAGCCTGCCTGATCATTTCATTGATTGAAGTCTAAGGTGGTCCTAACTTTATTAGCGATTACCTTAGTAAATACCTTGTAGGCAACGGACAGTAAGCTGATCGGCTTGTAATTTCTTGGCCTCTGCTTTCTTACGCATTAACATAATGTTAGCGATCTTCCAAGCTTCTGGTAAGGGATTGCGTATACCGAGTGGCTAGTCTTTCTAGCACAACCCCCCCCCCCTTTTTTTTTCCGTTCTTCAAGAGATCTGCTGCTATTTTGACAAGAATAGACCCAATTCGACTTTTTGTTTTTTTTTCTTTTTGATCTTCAACCACTACTTTCTCTAATGCACTTTGGCGCTGAGAGTAGATAAATAAATACATATTACTTCTTTTTTTAGGCAAACGAACGGTCACTTACAGGGTACTAACGAGCAACCACAGGCAGTAAACGGTAGTAAGGGCCGACCTTTACTTTTTCTTGGTTTTTGGTTGAAATGAAAGTAATTTATGCACTTAACTTTCCTGCTGCGAGTGGTTAATTATGGCGGAAGTTCTGTGCTTTTGAGCACATCCTAGAGAACAATTCTCCCTTTTCTCCTCGAACGGTCCCGCTGCCGCGATTTCCTGAAACGTCACTGTAACAGCGACTGTTGTAAGGGAGACGGGAATACTGATGCGGAACCACTAGTCGATATGCGTTAATACCCTTTTACTCTTCGCTCTTTTGGAATTCCAGCACTTGGAAAAAAAAGAACAAGCGCTACATGTACTTTCCTATGTTTTTTTTTTCAGATTCTGATGGGCGTGCTGCTGTGTCGTTATTTACATTAGATCGTATTGAATTCGATAGTCCGGTGGTTCCTGACTATGCAAGACACCACGCCCTTGGGCTGTTCCTACCAAAGTATACCAAAAATATATTCCTCGTTCGCGTGCAAAATGCCGTTACATACGGGAAAGTACTGCAAGCCGTAGAGAAGGCTGTTGCCGATATGCAGATACCTGAACCTAACAAGTAGGAAAAATTTGTTCGGTAATACTTGACAAGTAAAAGAATTATTTCCCTCGGATTGTTCCGTCGGCTTTCATTTTCGGCCAACAAACAGGCCACCTTTGCGGTAACTTGATTGCCGCTGGAACTGGAGTATGCATGATCGTCATTGTTTCTGCTATAATGCAGCGCCCTAAAATCATAGTTGCCAACTTGCAACTATAAAAGGAGCTTTATGTATGGTGTCCACATTATGCGCAGTAAGCAAGACTGAGATCCCAAGGGTCCGGGGTGGTCTGTTTGAGTAAAGAAAGCGTTCTTAAACTTTTCAGATGATTTCCGGGGTTTTTTTTCTTTTGTGGAAATTTTAACTCGTCCTCGTCTGCAAAATTTATCTCCCTCCGTCCACGCACATTGCTGGAAATGACGCCAAAATAAAAAAAAAATGCTGTAAGGTACACGTTCCTATGGAACTTGAATACACGCGAAGCTAGGAGCGCAACCGGTGTCTCTAACCACTAGGCTATTGCTTTTTTTTCTTTATTGCCTGACTTCGGCAAGAACCACAATACACAAATACACTTACAGCGCACAATGAACAATACTTAACACTATCCGCCTGGTGGGTTGTGGCTTCGTCATATTAAAACTCAAAACTCTCTAAGCGCCACCAATGGCTCTACTCTTTCGAGCCACTCGGTAGCTTCAGGAGCGAGTTTCTGAATTTCAGTATACTTATGCATACACTCCTGAAAATAGATCCGTGCTGGCCGTGCATCAGGATCGCAATGATATCCTGCCATTCTGGAGCGCCAAATACAGTGGAGTCCCATTAGCGTAATAAGGTCGAATGGTGTCCCATCCTCACTCTCTACAGGCAAGTACCGTATTCCATGAGAGTCTAGCGGAAATTCCTTTTTTAAAGTCCTTTGCAAGATGTCCCAGAAGTATACCCCTTCCCAACAATGCAAAAAAACGTGGTCTATTGTCTCCGGTTGTTTGCAGATTAAACAATGTGATCCCCAAGGTAGAAATAAATGCTTCCCCTCCAAAAATTTCTTTACTGGTAGTGTTCCGGTATGTAACTTAAAGAAAAATGTTTTTGCACTTGGCGGCACCTGCATCGCCTTCACACGCTTAAGTACGTCGCGTCCCTGGCCTCCACTGTATATGGCCCTGTACATAGGTTGTGGAAGAACTACATCGCACAAATCCCTATACAACTTCTTCCTGCTAACAGAAGACAAATAATCATACGAAAACCGAACAGAAAGGAATAGAACACTCACGACAACCTCTCTAAAGTAACCAAAAATACGTCCCGATAAATTTTCGGTTGAGACAACAAAATCCGGCAGTGCATTTCCAAGCCTTAATTGGCACACACTGCGCAAGAACGGATCCCTTACATCACGCACAAAAAAAAAATCTGCTTACGACCTGCCGCAGAAATAAGTGCCCCAGACTGAGGCCACCGTCCTTGACCCGCATAAACAAATTCGTCCGGCTGCATCGTTCCCAGCCTGCAGCCCACACAAAAACGGCAAAGATCCGGTGCAATCTTTGTACGTTCATCCTTGCACAATGCAACACTTGCATCACCTACCACAACCTAGACATAAAAAACAGATTACACACTGTGGCCCTTGCGAAAATTGACAAATGTTGCCCTTTCCACCTCTCAACCTTTTCACGCATGGCTTGCGTCTGTTCTCTCCAGTACGGTTCGCTATCGCGATAACCGTCTAGTGGGACGCCCAAGTACTTTACTGGGGTCGTCACCCAGGACATGTTCGCAAAATTGTCGGGCTTCGTTGGCCATTCTCTCGTGCCAAAACCCCAGGGACTTTGACCAATTCACTTTACTGCCTGTGACTTTGGTGAATTCCTTTACACATGCCAAGGCCTCGGTTACACCTTCCCAATTCACTGTGAACACTGCCACATCATCCGCATAGGCCTGCAGCTTAACCTCTGCCGCCTGAAGCTGGAAGCCACGAATTTTTTCATTTTTCATGATATTCAAACACAACGCTTCGATGTAAATGCAGAATAGAAGGGGGCTAAGGGGACAACCCTGGCGCACCGAACGCTGCAGGACGATGGGGGCCCCCAAACTCTTATTTACAATTAGTCTTGTCGTGCAGCTCCGGTACGCCAAGGCCACTCCCTCGCGAATAATGGACCCTGCATTTACATGGTCGAGTATGCAGAACAGGATTTCGTGCGAAACACAATCAAATGTTTTCTCAAGATCAATATGAAGTATTGCTACACCGCTATTTGTATGATCACAACATCCAAGCACACACCTCGCTCTATGAATATTGGTAACAATGAAGCGTCCCTTGATCCCACACGTCTGGTGAAGACCGACTATATCTTGAATTACTGACTGTAGTCTACGGGCTAAAATCTTCATGAAAACTTTATAATCTACGTTTGTGAGTGCGATAGGGCGTATGCTGTGACCTGTTGTAAATTTTCTGCTTCATCATATTTAGGAATTAATACTGTGTGGGATGTACCGTAAGACGGAGGCAATTCATTTACTTTGTAGGCTTCATTATACACTGCTGTAAGTACTGGCACTATTTCGTGTTTATATGCTTTGTAAAAAGCCGCACTTAATCCATCAGGTCCAGGTGATTTTCCAAGGTTCAAGTTTTCTATCGCATGCTCGACCTCTGACGCAGTTATCGACAGCTCCAACCTTTCTTTCTGTTCGTCATCTAATCGCGGTAAAGCGCCAAGAAACTTTTCCTTGAATGCGCTCACATCCACTTCTTGCTTTGCAAACAGCACCTGATAATATTCAAGAAATGCCTTCTCGATATGACCGCTTTCTCCAGATAACGCCCCACCCCAATCAATCTTTTCAATGTGGTTTCGCTGAGCATGCGCTTTTTCAATTCCTAGCGCTCGTTTTGACGGTGTCTCCCCAGCTGCTACATCTTGCGCCCTAGCCCGCACAAGCGCTGCCACGATAGCGTTCTTCTTCGAAGAGTTCAATTTTGTGTTTTATTTTTCTAATGTCGTCGATCCATTTTCCAGGCTCTTCGCTTTCTTTTTCGACAAGTTTAGCCAGTAAAGATCTTAAATTTTCTTCCTCACGCTTCTCCTCTTGTCGTATACAGCTTGACCTTTCGATCGCTGCTATCTTTATTTGTTGTTTGCAAAGTTCCCATTGCTGCCATACTTTCAGTTCCCCGCCCGTCTCTAATTTGCCGATTTCTTCATTTACTTTCCTGCTAAAGATGTCTCTGTAATGAGCTTATTATTTAATTTCCACATCTCCCAAGAAAACTGATTTTCTCTTTTCTTTGTCCCTATCCCACACTCCACTAAACAATGATCAGAAAATGATACCGGTACTACACTGTAGGTACTGCATTTTGAAATAACATCCGGCGACACATAAATGCGATCTAGCCGTGCATGGCTTGACCGCTGAAAATGTGTGTACCTCACACAACGCTCGCCTTCTAAACATTCCGCCACGTCATCGAGGTTGCACGTCGCTATAACCCCTGAGAGTGCCTCAGTGCTTCTGTCCCTAAACGCCCGTGCACTGGTTTTACCACACCCTCTCAGGACGCAATTGAAGTCACCCATGACGATGAGGGATTTCTCACAAATTAAGTACTTTTTTAGGCTCTGAAAAAAAAAACTGTCCTTTCATCTACCGCATTTGGAGCGTACACACAAATTATGCGCCAACATGTTTTGTTGTACACGAAGTCAACCAAAACACATCTACCCGATGGACACGCCAAATATCCCTGAACCTCAAGTCCCGGTACATTCTTAACAAAAATGACACAGCCCGCAGACGTGCCTATAGCGTGGGACACTACTGCAAAAAACCTAGACGTGAAACGTCGCACCATGTTCCCGGTCTCATCTTCCCCGTCAATTTTCGTTTCCTGTACTGCCAGGACGTCAGTGTCATGCTCAGTTAAAATGCGGTATACCTGGCTCTGCTTCTTCTTGCTTGCCAGTCTCCCTGACGTTAAGTGTACCGACTTTTATGGGGGACGCAGGAGCCATTTTCATACAGAAGAAAGAGGCCGGGAACATGGTGCTTACCCTTCCCGTCTAGCGCGTGGCTAGACGACGTCTTTGACACCGGAGCCATCCGGTGCTGGTTCCAGGCCTGGCTGCGGGGGCGGTTTGTCGAGGGTTCTCCTCTCCGTCGACACATTAGGTCGTGGTAGGATGGATGGCCGCCGTCCTTGGGTCGTTTTTGCCGGCGGCTGCTCGACACTGGGAGCTGCCGCCTTGTCTCCATCAGTTCTGATCTGGGCATGTGGTCTCTTCGCTGGGGCAGGACCACTGGTAGTACGGGCGCCGCTCTTGTCATGGTTCTCGTTCGGAGTCGCTGGCTCGGTTTCTTGGAGCGCTGAGTCGGTTTCTTGGAGCGCCGGCGCGCTTATTTCATCACTCGACGCCTCCATCCCATTTGTCCAAGATTCTGCCCCTTCAGGCTTCCGCCCACCATTGCTGCTGGAGGGTCCCGAAGAGTCCGTTGCGCCTGCGTGCTTTTCTGGTTCGCCTATGCCTTTTGCAGATTCTTCGGCCTCGGCTACGTCCATCAGGAGTTCCGCAGAGTCGTCTTTCGACACAGCGCCCGTAGCCACCGCATAAGTGCGGACACAGTCGGCATCCGCGTGACCGTACCGCCGACACTTCGTACAGCGGGGAAGTTTACATTCACGCCGCACGTGACCCGTACCGTGGCAGCGCAGGCACTGCATTGGACGTCCAGGCCCCACGACAAGAGCCAACTCTCCGGCGACGCGTACCTGGTGTGGTAGGTCATCCACTTTAAGACCGGGCTTCAATTTCAGTAGGACAGTTCTTGTCGTTGAGCTCTTGTCATTGACGCCTTGGATCCGCCACCGCTCTCGCGTAACGTCGGTCACTTTGCCAAACGCCGCTAATGCCGTCCGGATGTCGTCGTCGGCCACACCATGAAGCATCCAGTGTAGCCGCAGCTTTACCTGTTGGTCTTCCGGGTCGATGATGAGGCAGCGGCGTCTCTTAACTTGCAGCTCATTGAAGGCGAGCAACTTCTTTGCTGCCTCCGTGCTCCGCAGGGTGACCGCCCACACATGGTTGATTTGGTACGCCCCCAACGCGACCACGTCGGGGAGCGTACCGGTCTCGGCCAGGGCGTCACGGAAATCCTCGGCCCGAAACGGCCTCGCTCGCACGTCTCCGTGAAGAAAAACCGTGTTGAAAACAACACGTCCTGTTGGCAGTGTCGGCAAAATGATCTGGTAATCCTTATCTTCACAGTCTTCAACCCTGTTTCCGCGGCCGTCGAAGGCAGCTGTCGCCGCTCCGCTGGAGCCCATGATACTGCGATCCGATCAGCACGGCTGCCGGAAGCAGAATGACCACTAGGCTATTACCGCGTATAGTTGTTTGCGATGTTTCTAGTTGTTATTTCTGCTTGCCTAAACCACTGGCGACCTAACGGAAGTTGTACATTTCATTCGCGAGTGCCCGTAGTATCATTTAGTATGGTTTACGCGCTCTACAGTCCGTCTTTCGCTGCAAAAAAAAAATGACTGAATGAACTTTTATTAACGCGGAGGAAGCCCTGTGGGCATGCTTAGGGGATGGGGAAGAAAATGAACCATTATATGAAGTAGTAATTCAGTTCGAGGTCACAAGTCGGAAAGAGGGTTTGAGTAACCAAATAAGTGAGGTGAGAAGCCCCGCCTCACACTGCTCGTATAAGACCACTATGTCTACGATAGGCAGCAAGGTCCTCCTTTATGCTGAGGAGGCCGAAAGAAAGCAGTTGGCTGAAGGCCTTGGTGGCTGTGGGTGCGGCATGTTTGGTTGCCACGGCGTCCCTGCCTGATCAAAGAAGGAGCAGTGCCATATACTCGGTGAAATAGATCTGGTTGGCAATTAAGGGAACAGTAAGGGCATTTCAGTAATCTGCACTCATGCGGGATCGGCAACGACGATCGTGGGCGTCAGCCATTTGGGGAAAATGGGGGGATGTAGGCAGCATTAGCACAAAGCTTGCTAATGAAAACTTGGTCTGGCCGAGAAAGCTTGGGGGTTTCGACGAGAAAGCCCTGAGGGGTGGTATTATGAAGACGGCGACGACTGGCATTCCTGAAGAGATTAAATTGGAAGTGTAGGATGGCAATCTTCTTCTGATCGCATAGTGCTTTGGGAGACGCATTTAGGATGTCCTCGTCAACAGGGTCCAGCGGAGGAGTGGAGGTAAGTAGACGCTCTTTGGCCACTCCGTGAGCGGTCTGGCTCCCTGTGCCGGCATGCACGTCACCCCAAGTCCAAACGACACGAATGTTATGACCGCGCTCTTTAAACATGAATACAGTGCGATGTTGCTTGGTCGCGACTAGGTTGGCAGATATATGGCGATTTAGTTCAAGAATGGCGGCATGATAATCTGCGATGAGTCTAAGCAGGAGTGGGGTGTCGCGCATCGCAGGTGAACGTGTCGGTTGAAGGTGTTTCAGGGCATCGTGGAGCCCCAGAACCTCACCGTCGGTCGAACTCTCGCATGACGCGTGACGAGTACGAAAACTGTTGAACAACGGGTACACAGGGCAAACCTTGACCGTTGCTAGCACGTTGTATTTTAGAGATGCGTCTGTCGCACTACTCAGTATGAGGCTGGCGCGATGAAAGTAAAGGTTGATATATTGGCTGAAGAGCATTTGATGCCTTGGCCCAGAGAGAACCGAACGGCGCGTGGCACCGGCACAAGGAGAAAACTCAATGCGGCGGTACTTCGGCGGCTGGTGCGGCTCGTGCTGCGTAAGGCCGCTGCTGCTGCTACACGTCTACATACACATCCATTTCAAAATAAGGCTTTCGAATCAGCCAGTTCGACAGCTTTACAAAATTGTCATTAGATGACACCACATCATTATTAATGCGGTAGCGTTAAGTCAAAAAGTAGGGTGGAGTAGGGTGGCCCAAGCGGTCACCCTGCCACCCGGGGTGGCCACCCTGTGGTCAACCTGGGGTAGAAGATTCTGCTCGGCTTTGCGCAACCCGCCATGGTCATCCGGAACAGTTTCTGAATGGAATGCTCTACCGCAGAACTCTCCGCTGCTTTCCAATCATTCTTGATCTCTTCACTGCTGGCTTAGAAGCTGCACTGTAATCGCCTTTTAAATTGTGTTTTTGCATTGTTTATTTTGTGGCATCTATAATGTTCGGTACTATCGTACTTGCTTTGTTTTTCCCCTGTATGTATTTCCCTCTCCTGCTTTGACATACAGCATGTCCGCAGTATTCAATAAATAAATAAATAAATAAATAAATAAATAAATAAATAAATAAATAAATAAATAAATAAATAAATAAATAAATAAATAAACTTGAAATCCAGGACAGTCTGGGGAACCGCAGAGCATAAATGTGTCAGCTTACTGTGCAACACTGTTTTTCAGTATGAGAAACAACTATAGCAGTGACCCTCCTTGACGGCGGACCGTGAGAGGAAGACGATGCGACACGAGCCACATTAACGAAGTCTCGGACCAGATGAGGGAAGCATTTACGCTATCGTGTCCTACTCTTAAAAACACAGCTTGTGTGTCCCTTCAATACTTATTATTTTTTTGTTTTCTTCAGCAGTGACGACCACTTGCCTACATCATTACGGGGGCCGACAGGCGTTCTACATTTCTTTCAAAATGTTTGCTATGCAATATCATAATCCAGGCTCTCTCGAATGCATGTTTTCATATAAAAAAGGCGTTTTTATATCACTGAGTTGATTAGGTTTGGTTTTTGTTATTAGAAGGCGCTACAAGTATGCGTGAGCGCCATTAAAGAAGCCCCGTTTATGAAATTGCGTTCATAAACTCTTTCCCGTGCAAAAATGCTTGAACGTGAGATTGTTGGGTACGGAAGCTGCTTACGACCGCTCATTCATCGTCATCATCATCATCATCATCATCATCATCATCATCATCATCATCATCATCATCATCATCATCATCATCATCAGCCCTTGCTACGTTTACTGCAGGGCTAAGGCCTCTCCCATTGCGCTGCTGCGGTCGCACTAAACTTCCACATTTTTTTACCTCTTATGCTCCGCTAACTCTGTCATCTCAGGCTACGTTTTCCTTGCTTTGTAATCTAGTCCTTAAAATGCCACTGATAATCTAGTCTCCCCTTACGTGCCTCATATAAGTATATTTCCTTTGTTTCCGTTAAGACATAATTAACACGAGTCTGTTCTCTAATCTACTCTGAGACTGCATTTTCTAACGTTTCGTTACCATGTCATTTTAAAGCGTTAGCATTGCTGCCATCACTTGCTCGAAATCTCTCCGTTTGATTTTGCGTGAAGCTGCCACCCTCCAGAAGGCCTCCGCACGCTACCCGGCACCTTTTCCCTCTTCCCATCTTCGCCCTCCAGAGCCTCCCACCCAAAATCTATCTACTTTCATTCTCCAGAAGCCTCACCCATCTACTCGCATTCTATCTTCTAGACGCCTTCAGAAATTAAAAGTGATGGCGTAATACAATTCAAAGCCTCCACTCGAAGGCCGTCACTGCAGAAGCAAATTACACAAACAATACTGCTAAGCAGATCTGTCGCACCACATCGTATAATTGTCTGTGCATTTTATGTATTCTGCTATTAGTCGCCGCTCTCGGTGGCATAGTTCGTGCGGGATGTCGCCACTGTGGCTGTGGCAGAAATACGCCCATTATGACGCTTGCATAAAAACGCGCCCCACGGACGCGACGCCGAAGAATGACTGAGCACTAGGACACGTTTAACGTTGCTGCCGAGTTATACAGTGCTCATCTCGTCTCGGGAAAAATGATATGTTACGCAGTGGGAGATGTAACGCCCCGGAGCGATACGTGCGCTATGAGGGGTGACCTGGTGCAGCACTCGGGATAATTTAAACCATCGTATTGTAAAGGCGCCAAAAGCCACACACACGGCCACAAGGGAAAAGAACGGGACAAAGCGCCGCTACAGTTATATTTGCCGTGCGAAAGACGTGGATTCGATCCCGGCCGTGGCGGTCGCATTTCGGTGGAGTCGAAATGTTAGTCCCGGGCACTGTGCGATATCGGTGCACGCTAAAGAATTTCCGGTGGTCGTAATTATCCGCAGCCCTCCAAGCCGCCCTCATAGCCTGAGTCGCTTGGAACATTCAACCCCATAAAATAAATCCAAGCCAAAGCATCTTTAACGCACAGTGACATCACACAGCACACGGGCGTTTCCTACACTTCACCTTCATGGAAGTGCGGCCGCCACGGAGGGGTTCGATTCCTCGACCCAGGGATCAGCGGCCGAACGCCAAACCCACTGAGCTACCGCGGAGCGTCCCTCTCAGGAAAGAATCTGGCTGAACATGTGTTCTGTGACTCGGCTGGACTGCACACGCCGGCGCTGCGACCAGACAAGCCGCACCTTTGATTGGTTGTCTGCTTTCTCGTCACCTGTTCTTTTCGTCACGACTGACGTCGCGATCAAATGAAACCATAAAAGCAGAATGAAATGTTTCAAAATACGACCCCTTCTTTCTTTTTGTCTCTCAATGTTACAGCATTAATTTTACTTTTCATCCCTCGCTGCAGTTTCCTCAGTTCAATTTTAAGGCGTTTTGTTTCATAGGAGAGTACTGGAACTTCATAGGAGAGTACTGGAAAGTTAAAGCCCTTATACACCTTCCTTTTCAGGGATATCTTTAAAACCTGAGAGTTCCAGGAAAAAACTTGATCGTATAATATTTTTGACATCGTCCGTATGTGCCATTTGTTGGAGTAGATCGTCGTATATTTCCTTAATAAATTATAATACGCTGCTGACTGCGTAATACTAAAACGGTATTACTTTTCCTGTGTGCCGGTATGCAGGAACAGGTTTAGATTACTGTTTTTGTGGGGAAGAATAGACCATTACTTGCTTGTCTACTGCTCATTGAGAACAACTTCATCCAATTTTGTTTCAATAAAAATCTGATTGACTTTCTTTTTGGACCAGTTCACATTGTTTAGGCAGCAACCGAAGCGGTTATGGTGCTGAGAAATTCGTATTTCACAAGAGGATACCTCTATTATGATGGCGTAAATGGAATTCCGTGATTGCTGGCTGGAATTACATTGCGCTTGACCTAGCCACGAAGAGACTCTTTCCAAAACAAGTATTGAAGCCATCGCAGTTTGCTTTTAAAACCACTGGCGGTGGCGATACCTGTAGTGAACTTTTGGGATTTTAAAACCACTGAAAGATCCGTTAGCAGTGAGAGCAGTCTTCATTAGAACAGGGCAATCAGTATATTATATATAAGCTAAATGCGATGTGTCCTAAATGTTTCTTTAATCAGCCGTATCTCAGCAGTGCGCGTCTGCATAATGACGGAAGAGTCAATTTTTAAAGGAGGAAAGTTATGCTGAGTACACATGTTTTGGGACGTAACTGATTCCTATGTGGTTACCGTTACGACGGAACGGGTGTACGAGAGTTTCAACACGTGTTCCGGAATTCACCAGACCGACGGTAGGCCACCATTAGTTAACAAAACGGCAACGTCGTGAAACGGAATTCAGAATCAAACGATATATTCCTATTTGCACAGCTCTTCATTATATTTTCCCCTTCCAGATGCGGTCAAGACTTCTGCAGTTACCCACTTTACTTCTCTCGATTGCAACCATCTCTCGACTGCAATTAGCCCCACGCAGTTGGACAGCTAGTGCTGATACACGTCCACATAATCTACGGAAACTGTCTTCAAGATGTTCTTCAAAAGGTTATTCTGACTGCCGTTCAAAGAGCTGTTCTAGTAACGACACCTATACCACCTCCTGATCAGACTCTACAATGACCGATCTACTTTGAGATGTTTCCGAAGTCAGCAAAATGCCGTCGATCATTCATTTAGATGCTCTACTTCCATGCACCCATATCGGCAAAATATGAGGGTACGAACCGCTATATACCCTCGGCCTCATCAGTTTCGCCGCGATGAATCTGAATTCAGGAAAAAGAAAATTTAGAACACGAAAGTTCCGGAGAAAAAATGCTGCACTGAATAAAAGATTTGAAGTCGTGTAATAATCTGAGTTATTTTCAGGAAACGTTGCATATGGTGATTACCAGTAAGAACAGGACTGACAACCAGCCTTAAAGCAAAATAAATTTTCCGCGCAAACAACGCCAAGTTAAAAATAATTGCAAAAAGTTCACAGGACGGTTGTCGCTGCGTACCGCGAGAGTCAGCGACAGTGGTTGAGACGTTTTCATTTCGCGATATATTGAACTAAATATTTGAGAGCGGCATGCATATATGTATAGTTATAGACCACTATTTTAGTTTTTTACACATGGTTATTGTTCAAGTAGCACTGCTATCTAGTCCGCCGCTCTAAGGGCCGGGTGGTTCCCGTGGCCACCAACTGCCGGATGCGCATGCCTCCGCTGTCATCATACCGTCCTCCTTCCACGGTAATACTCCTCCCCACTTTCTTGCACGTGGTTACTAACCACCCGTTATCCCGAATACTACTACAACTACTATTACTACTACTGTTACTACTAATAATTCTTCAGTTAAAAAAATATTTAATGAAAAGAAAACTAAAAGAAGCAGTCATAGGTAGAACTTCAAATTCCTTTCTTTTTCGCATTGCTAGGAATGCACTGACCGAAAAAAAATATTTTTTAGAAAGTTTTCTTTACCTTCTTATAATGTCAATTAGCTAATCAACTCGAGAACAGCCAACAGTGCAGGCATAAACGAATAAGAATTAACTTCTTCACATGATCCCTGAGCTTTTATGAACAGAACGGTAAGTCTTGAGACACAAGGACGGCCACCATTGCCTACATCTTTTCTTCCCCGAGAAACGTTCAATGCTGAAATAAAGAAGAACCAAAGGTTCCAAAGTAATAACGCATAAGCAATAAACGAATCTCAGAAGTACTAGATGCGCCATCTGGTTCACGCAGTCAAATACTTTTGTCTCCTCAAGGTTCGCGCAGATGGCGCTACAACCTCATTGGGATGCACCCCAAATGCGATGCCAGGTGCATAGTGGCCTGTGACCATGCCGGTGTTTCGGACTGTGGGGATGCATGGAGGGGTGGGGGGGGGGGGATGCGAATAAGTTTGTTTCGAATACACCTGTCACACAGGCCTATCAGTATTCTTTATTCTAAGAGCTGCCGTATACTGAAAAAAGTGAGCGCTCTTTGATGCGACATACCTGAAATACTGTAAGGGAATATAAGGAGTTATTGGCGAAGGGATTTGATTAAACTGGCCTTCAAGGTTGAAGAGAGGTAATACTCTTGCTCTAATCGGGCAAGCGTTATTAGTGCATTTGTCCCGATAATTCTTAAAATTGACCTTTGGTGACAAAAACCCATTTTTTCGGTTGAACAGGAAACTGCTTTAAATTTTTGATGGCCCAATTTTCTCATCATCTACGTCCACTACAGAACAAAGGCCTCTTGCCTCATCCATATACCTCCAATTAACCCTCCCCTGTCTCAGCTGCGCCGGACTTATGCTCGCAAGCTTAAAATTCTCATCTCTGACTTTCTCTCCTGGCTTTCTGCCGCTCTCTGCTACACTTGCTTTATCTTGGCAGCCACTCCATTACCCCCCACGACCATCGCTCACCTTCTCTTCGCATTACATGGCCTGCCAATGCACACTTATTACTCTTGAATTGGACCACTACCAGCACGTTCGTTCCGCTACCAGCACTGCTCTCTTCCTCTCTCTTATCGTTACGCCTATCATTTTCCATTCCATAATTCATGGCGTTGTCCTGAATTTAAAGGGGTAGACAGAAACTTTAGGACGGAAACAAACAATAGGATTTGTTTCATAATCGTAAAGAGGCGCATACCTCCCAGCAAGTTCACGTTGTGGGCACTGAGGGGAACATAATTTAGTACGATGTTGAACCTTGTCCGAGGAGCCGTTTGGCATATCTCCCGCATAAAGTGACGTCAAGGTGCACTTGCCGCAATTAATGAGACGTCACTGAACCCAGTTGTTGTTCACAGGAAAAACCAGCTCTTGCTTACGACACCGACGTCATCAGTATTGTGGTAGTGCTGGCTGGCCGGTCGAGCCTGACGACAAAATGCACTTCAGCTGGGCGCCTAGCGAGACTGAAACTGCCGGTACAAAATCGTTTACAATTAACTATTAACGGCATGCACTGGTGTTTTCAGCTAATTTGAGTGATTACTACTCCCGTAACCCTCTTTCAAGGAAAAAAAAGCGGACACTCAAAAATTAACCGGTTTTCTAATGGGTGCAGGAATTTCCCCGACCTGGTGCTCGGCTTTTCTGGGGTGAAATACTTGGGAAAAGAGCCTTGGACCAAACCGTTGCGTTGACGGGCCAGTGATTCGTTCCGCCGTCAAGCAACCCTAAATCCGCCTCGTGCGGTAAAAGCCCACTAATGACCCTTTTTCTCGGCCACCAGTGAGTAGGGGTCTCCGTACTAGTGCAATAAAAGGTACTGTACTGAGTACCAAACGAAATACTAAAGCACAATTATGAGAATCAAATGCGTATAAAAATCCTTTGGCAACAGCAGTATCAATAGCTGTGAAGAGGTCCCTGCCAACCCAGTACCTCCCGAATGCGAGGCGGATGCTCTACCACAAGGCCACCGCCTGAGTTAAAAATACCTTAGTTCAATCTTTTTCGTTAGCCCCCACGTTTCTGCCCAAGAGTGGGTACCTATAATACACAGCTGTTATATTCCTTGCTCTTTAGGGATATTAGCAAACTACTTTTCATCGCCTGGCGGGCGCCCGCAAGATGCACTCCATCTCATTCTTACTGTTCTGACTGAGAGGGATTGGGGCAAAACGCGACATTTTGTTGCATAGAACCCCAAAACTTTCAAATTAGCTCTCATATTAAACTGATATTTACAAGCTATGCCCCGCGACATCTTCACTACAATCTTTAGTTCAGGGTAATCTCTGCTTTCTGGCTCCCTAGGATAGTCTGGACGTGCATAAGAAAAACAGTGAATGCCGACTAGCGCGGTGAAGACAAATAAACCTCCGGAAAGACGCAAGCAGCGCCGACGACACCAAGCGTTTTGGTCGCGGTTCTCAAAAGCGCCCACCACAGAGCGGTGAAGAAAATGAGCCAATAAGAAAAGCAGAAGCTGTAGAAAAAGTCTTGCAAGCGTCATCGTCTTACGCTTCGGCTGACATGAACAGCTCTTAACACATTCTGAGAATAGAGCAAGCTCTCTTTCATCTTACCAACAATCACATTAAGAAACTACGGGGACACTTCAGACACCTTAAGAGCGGAATGCGGTAGCATTATATTTTATATTTGTCGCAGCTCCTGTTGCAACTGCTTCGTGCGTTTGCGCCAGATTCTTTTCAAACATCGGTTCACCAGCCGCCACGTTGGGACCAGTGATATAGGAGGTATCCGCTACATATGCTGTGACGGGGCCGGTATTTTCGTATATCACTTTTTTTCTGAATTTTGATTTCGATTATCTATCTAGGTTGCTATTTAGAAACTAGGCTGTTCACAACCACGTGACGATGTTGTGATGACGTCTCAAGGTCGCGTGTCCTCTCTCGACCAATAAGAAATTTAATATTAATAATAATAATTGGTTTTGGGGGGAAAGGAAATGGCGCAGTATCTGTCTCATATATCGTTGGACACCTGAACCGCGCCGTAAGGGAAGGGTAAAGGAGGGAGTGAAAGGAGAAAGGAAGAGAGACATGCCGTAGTGGAGGGCTCCGGAATAATTTCGACCACCAGGGATCTTTACGTGCACTGACATCGCACAGCACACGGGCGCCTTAGCGTTTTTCCTGCATAAAAACGCAGCCGCCCCTTGCCATTCTAGGGAAGGACAGAAGACTAGGGTAGAAGGATAAAAATTACGCACTCATTATTCCGGTCTTATGAAGAATGCATCGGTAAGAGATTGAGGTGATGGTCAACTAGTGCTGATGCCTTATATTCTTGGCAGACATATGAGCTGAATCAATTTATTACGGCCCTTGGAGAAAACAAAGCGTTGGCTTTATTACATGTAGGTACCCGTAAAAACGAGATTACGTAGGGTTTTATCTTTTCCAGAAGGCAAAATAGCGGTTTCCCGTAAATGCTGCACCGTAACGTTCAAGAATTTTCCGCATATTCTGGGGACCTATACATTTTTGTTTAAAAAAAATCAATTGGCGTGTCCCAGGTGAGCAACGTTAACTCTACATTAAATAATAAAAACTTATGTATCTGTACAATTGCCTGCCTCTTACTTCCTCTCGATAAAAAAAAAATCTTTTGCATGCTGAAAGAAGAAGGAAATGGTTCCAAGTGGTATAAAACGCGCTTTGTGCTTACGGCTGCAATGACCATGCCAGCTTCCTGTAAAGCACGAAGTTCCGAGGCGTATGCTTGGAGTGCGGAAATATCATCACACCGAAGAAGCTTGGAAACATGATTTATGACTGATACCTCTTCACCGTCATCGCACCTCAGAAGCTCATGAGGGCCCTCCTTAATTTCCGCTCTCTGCTTGCGCCACCAGCCTTCAAGCAGCGCAGGATCAAGACTAGCCGTAAGGCCGGCCTCTACCCAGCGCGCCGCAATATCGGCCGCCGACTCATCCCCCGGCTTTCGCACGGTTCGGACCTGTAATTACAAGAAGGCCCAGTCATCTGGACGTTCTTAAACACGGTGTTGGCCCCACCATTGCGAGCCATCTTCTCTTTCCTATCTCCATTCGCTCCTCAGGGCCTATTGGTTCTTTTCTTTTTCGTTGCTAGGGCTTAGTAAGAGGCATTGTCTTCGGCTTTCTTTACGGCTTTTTGACCGCGCGCGCGAACATCCGGAGAGATTCCCAGAGGCATTCGCTGCGGGCTTCTGCCCGTCGATGCGTCCGTTATTATTGATCCCTAAGGTTGTTCCGCGCCACCGACGGGTAAGAGCAGTCGGTGAGAGAATCACTCGGTTGCGGAAGATATACCTTTACCGGAGAACAGAAAGGAGGAGGGGCGGGGGGAAGGTGTGCGGGATAGAAGAGAAGTTCTCGGTTTCCCTGTGGTCGTTACGAACTTTATTACTTTGCTAACTCATGTGGAGACGATCTCTTACCCGGAAGTACTTTGAAGGAGCGTGTAAGTGGCGTCAATGATAACTACACGAAAGATATATGACAGCCACACATTCCTGTGGTGGATAAAACAGTAGAAAAATTACTTACTACACTGGCGATGTTAGCAGGTGCAGTAGCAGGCTTGCGAAATCAATTGGCGCTGCTCATTGTATTGTTCAAAGGCTCTTAAGCCATTCGTTGAACAGTACTTGTTAATCATGAACCATGAATGAGCACTTCACCATGAGCTTGTTAGCCAATGTATAAAGTTACAATCGGCTCATAAAACTCAGAAATGGTGGCTTAGTGCACAGGTTTTTTGCTTACTGCACTCCACGTCGTTACAGACATTACTGTCATCATGACGTCATAGAACAGCCGGGGTGTAACCTAAGCCCCCGCACTAGTATCGTGGCGCTACAGGCGCCAGTACTCAAGATAGTTGCCTGAGCAGAGTCGTCATAAGCAACGGAATCCTGAAACGGCTATGGTATGGTACTCCTTCGGCAGCAATTTGTGCGTAAACTGATAGTAGTAGACGAATTCATCAATGTGCAAAATGGTTTAAAGCTGCCAGAATTCTTGTCCTTCTTGAGTAAAAGAGGCGGTAGTGACGGCTGCCCCGCTGGCAGTATACTTCCAGAAAAGTGTCGAATGCTAACAATGTTTTATGGCGCTTTCTGCACCCACCACATTCACTACTCAGAGTGGAAAGACATCAGACAACTTTCACTTCCGTGCATTCAGGGTGAATTTTTTAAAACTTTTAAATATGTTTTTTTTAACAGATACGTATTTGTGGCCAGTGCTCGTGGATACTATGTAAAGTGGCGCATGGAATAATGCCGATCCGACTTCCACGTTCGTTCTCTTCTGTCGCTCTGCGTAACGGAAATTAGCGGGCAGCACCGAAGCGCCGTCCATATTATTCTGATCGCGACTTTGCGTGATAGAACTAATCTAAAAGACAATTATTTAAATAAAATTGAGATCCCCAGGTGGTCGACATTATTCCGGAGCCCTCCACTACGGCACCTCTCTCTTCCTTTCTTTTTTCATTCCCTCCTTTATCCCTTCCCTTACGGCGCGGTTCCGGTGTCCAACGATACATGAGACAGATACTGCGCCATTTCCTTTCCCCCCCAAGAAAACCAATTAAAAAACTCAAACTTCGCTTTTTTTACAGCATGTGATTACATTGTTAAAATGAAGTCCGGAAAAATCAAAGGAAGGGCGTGTGCTGTGCGATGTCAGTGCACGTTAAAGATCCCCAGGTGGTCGAAATTATTCCGGAGCCCTCCACTACGGCACCTATTCTTCCTTTCTTCTTTCACTTCCTCCTTTATCCCTTCCCTTACGGCGCGGTTCAGGTGTCCAAAGATATATGAGACAGATACTGCGCCATTTCCTTTCCCCAAAAAACCAATTATTATTATTAGCCCAGTTTTCTAAATTTCTGAATCGTGCTTGTGATTCGATATATTGAGCGTCAAAAATAGGCGCCTGTAAGCTTGTTGAGTTTGATTTCTCGCATTACGCATCTGAGGTCTCATTTTAACACGACAGCGTTAAGGAGCTCGTGATGATGATGATGATGATGATGATGATGATGATGATGATGATGATGATGATGATTTCCTCAGGCTGAATGGCACGTATTCACTTCGGGGGATTGGCCAGGGTGCATTGTTGAGAAGCTCGTGTCGCAGAAAATCCGCAGAAAATCCGGCGTCGTCGTCGTTGGCGTCGGCAGCGCCGTTAACCGTGAGCGAAAAATCCACGAAATATCCTTAAAAAGGCAACCTAGAAAGGCAGGTGGGCAACTTGGGTCGCGCGACCTTGCGGCGTGATCTCAACCTTACCACCGAATTGTGAGCAAACTGCGCACTGGGGCAGGTGGCAATTAAATTAATGATTGGACGAAAGAGGTTGCTCGGGAAGAGCAACCTTGATCGCAGAAGGCCCACCGCTGGCAGCAGCTGCCATCGCAAGGCAGTTGAGCATCGCTTAACCGCTGCGTCACTGCGTCAGAAGTGGTATGAGGGCTCCCAGGGATCTTATGAATGCCAAGAAGAGAATGACCAGTTCTGCATATATGGCCACAACCCATTAGCTATCGCGTGATACCCTTAACTCAGACCTTAAGTGTCGCCTACAATTTCTTTCTCCCACACAATAAAACACACAATATTTGACCACATTTTCCTTATTAGAAATGTGAGTGGCCCCATTTTATGAACGTGCGAAGCGGGAAAGCCAACTGAAGGAGTTTTCAAAGGTGCGGTTTTTATCTTCGATATTTTGAACTACAATGCCGACTTTAAAAATTTCGAAACTGGGCGCGCTGTTGAAGTTGACAGCATTCAATTTCGTATCACAACCTTGTGCCCTAAAACGAAGCATAACAGAGTTGATTAGCTAATGAATCGTCTTTTAGCTGATGTAGGTGACGAATGGACGTTCATAATGTCCGCCTTGCTGTATAATTGAAAAGCACATATCGCATCAGAATTTCTCTCACTGTTGTTTTTAATTGTGTAACGTCAATACCATGCCATCAAATTCCTGCTTTTATTCGTTCCAGTACAAACTTGTTCCAACCTCTCTTGCGCGTTTCGCTCATCAACATCTTGTCGCATATCAATGGCTCATCATTCCGATTAGCCAAATATGCGTCGCTTTTATCTCGTACAGAGAATAGCCTTTTCCTATGTCCTTGTGATGCGAAGTTATGTTTTGATTACTACACTGCCTACATTTAAGCCACAGAAAGTGATCGCTCTGCAGGAGTTGCCAACTGCTTCTTTTAGCCGTGTTGTATTTTTGTCTATTGGATACTTATTACACTTCCAACACTTCTTTGTCCCTACCCTCTATGAGGTTAATGCTCTGAGAGTATAATAAATGAACGAGTTTTTTGTGCGAAATGATACTACTGGCCATTCGATGAGGCACGTGTTACAGCTTCAAAAACAAACAAATAATTTCCTAGGTTTTCAAGAATTGAAAGCGGCCACGTAAGCACCGTCACATCCTTACCCGTTCTTTCTTTTCCTCTTTCTGTTGAGGAGTTGAATCAACTGCGCAGCACATGGCTGTCGACACCCTCCGGCTATAGACTGTCCGTGCAGTGCATGACCAGCGGTCTGATTCCTGCCACGGGGACCCAAGCGGCCTGCTTATCCCCATCTTGGGAGCGGGATTGGCATTTAAATGAGCTTGGCGAGCAGAAATCGCTGCCTCCGACTAATGTTTGCAGACCCATCAGCGCAGCTCATAGTGCGAAGCGCGCGCACGATCACCGCCTGTCGAAAGCAGCGACAGGCTCGCTGTGCGGTGAGCTCCGGTGCAAGAGAGAAGCCTGGTCGGGCGGAGGGCACCCTTCGCTCCTCGTTAATTAAGCCGCCGCCGGTCGTCCTAAAGCACTGCCTCCGCGACCGCAGCTCAGCCCTGCCGTATGAGGACTGGCCTCACGGAGTGCCTTTGACAAGGGCGTGACAAGCCTCCCGGTGTGTGCCCGTACACGGTGCTGACGGTGCAGTCGACGGCGGCCCCCTCATCGAAGCGCTGGCTTTGGCTTGCCCCGAACATTTGCCCCCGGGATTAGAGCGTAGTAGGTGGAAATGGGGAAGGGAATCAAAAGTTGTAGACGTGAGAAAAAAAATTATGCCCACCTTTCTTGTATTAAGAAGCTGCGGCTAGTAAGCCTTCTTAAAGTACGCAGCTTCCACGGATAACGCCTCATTTTCTTAAATAGCCGGCACCCAATTCGCAAGCTTGGCTGCCGTTATAGGAGAGGAAATAAAGCGAAATCGCAATAAAATGAAGACGAGTATGCGCTGTCTCCAAGGGCAGCTCGTGCTTTCCTTTCATCAATAAGGTCAGTCTGAGTTTATGGCGAGAGAAGCTTGCGGAAACCGACGTCAAAGATTGATTGCTTTCTTGACTAATCATTTCATGACTCTCACAGCAGGGTGACTCCCATATTTGCTGCTGGACTGCGCAGCGAGGCGAGCATTAGCCAGTAAAGTATGCAGTGACTGTGCAAAACACAGTATATAAGCCCTCATGCGATAAACACAGTAATGGGTTTTTGCGTAATAAAATCGGGTGAAGCATACTGTGTGACTACAAACTTCAAATCCATCGCACAGGTCAGGATGCGACTTTTCCGAAAACATAGAGGCTGTGTTAAGTTGCGGCTACGTTGGTGACAGCGTAAAAACACTACAAGGAAATACGCGTCTCTGAGAGAGCTCTGATTTCTAACTGTAACTAAATTAAACTCCAGCTACAAGTGGATAGATCCGGCAAAAGGAGCACTGTGCCGCGGCTAACGTTTTTTTTTTACCCCAGAAGCTTCACTATGGTCGTTTCTAGCTTAATATTAGTCGAGACACATTTGCTGTGAAGACTGCCGGAAAACTTCGCTTAATATAGCAAGCCTGGGAGAGGAAACAATGGCTTTGCTTCGACTCGTTTTCGTGGAGCATTCCGAAGCCCCCCCTCCAAAAAAAAAAAACTTCCCTTGCCTCAACACTGTTGAAGATTCGTTAGGTCATGAATAGCTGAAAAAAATTAGGAAGACGGGGGACAAGTAGTTTCCTGCACAATTAGACAATAGTTTTTTTCCTGTTTTTGTTCGGGTCATTTTCTGCAGTGGAAGGCTGAAGCGACGTCTGCCGGTGCATCTGCAGTGTGTGCATCTCAAACCAAGTCCTGCCTGAACGTTTACAAAATCACTGCCACTGCTGTGAGAATAAAGCGGTTAGCTCGCGCCATGAGGGAGTTTACTAACGTACATGTCGTGACAAGTTGAGAAACTTAGGCATCAAAGGTTAAACCGATAAAAATTTTACCATTCAACAGGCATGTTGAGAAGTACTTGTAGCTGGGCTTGTTGGTGCATATTTCGAAAGACATAGGAGCGCTAAAGGAGGAACATGGACTTAGTGAAGGGCTCCTCCCTTTCCCTCACTACGTCCGTGTTGCTACTTTTTGCGCTACTATGTTTTTCCTAAAAATGCATGCTTTTTTTTTTCTTAAGGAAACCAGGCCGAAATCATTTCTTATATGCTGAAGAAGTGCTAAAATTTCTCTTCTTACAAAACTTTCGAAAGTAAATTTACAGGCACAAAGTGAACCATAGTCAAAGGCAAAATCATCTCCCGTAGAATCCGACATCTAAGTACTCGCATTTCAAGACGTCGCAATTCTATAAAGATATTTATTTTAAACGCAAGAGGGCCTTCATCCCTTGGGCGTCTTGAATTACAGTGCATTATATATTAGTCCAAGCTATCAAAAAGGAGATGCGTAAAAAAAATCTACAAAGAAGACAAAGGTATAATGACAGCGTAATTAACGTGTAGGGTGATAAATAACGCTGTTCCACTGAAGCTTGGCGGGAGTTGAAAAAAAACATAGAAAGGGAAAGCGGCAAAGACAGCTTGACGAATGGACACAACCGGAAAGAAAGAGAAATCCAATTCTCCTCGGTTCCCAATTTCAATTAAACTCGTTTCCGACAAGGCAATCAAGGAGCCGGCGACGAGCGGTTTGGCTCCTGGGTTCCTCTGGCCCGTTTGAAGCTCGTCCATTGTCGGCTGCCGCCTTACGGAACGCGAAGACAAGAGAAAGCGCCAGGATACGCCGTCTCGGCTTCTCTGGTGCAGGTTACTCGACTCGAGAGCCTCCTTCGTCTTCGGATTCGTCTTTGTCTTTCTGGCTTGACCGGTCTCGGTTGGCCCTCGTCTGAGTGCTGCAGTGCCGATTTCCCCAATGCCTTGCCCGGCTTAGTTGCTCCGACAGGCGACCTTTTGGTACCGACCTAGTGCAAATTAGGATCCAATAAGTTAGGTTCTAATTTGAACCAATAATTCTTCTTGTGCTTGCACTTTACGCGATATACTGACCAGTGTGTTCTTTTTATTTTTTGCTTCTGCGTTTCGTTTTACGAACTAAATGAAGACTTACTTTAAAGGCTCCCGCACATGTTCTGGCCCCTCTAAAGATTGCCTTCAGTATACGATTGTTGAGTTTCAGATTTTCTATTTCTGTTCGGCGTCTGGCCTCCGTCTGTCATGGGAGCTAGACAGTGCGTTTGGCCACCGAATTGTTCTTGCCATATTTACGGTTCGAGTTATGTTTGCACTCGTGGTTTTGAGCTGTCTTGTGTCTAGTACAAGTTACACGAGGCTACCTGTCTCGTAAGATACAGTTGCATCATCTAAACGCTATCCGTAGTCGACAAACTAGTATCATTCGAACAGAAGAGCACCCCGTAGTTTTGCACAATCTAGTTCGCAGTCAGTAAGGAAGAAAAATAAACGAAAAAGCCCCACGGAAAACAAGTAACGAGCGGTTCTCTGAATGAGTCGCCGGCTTTCGTAATGTAAGATTGATCGGTTGTCGGTCTCACGCATGCGAAACATAGTATGCTTCCTCTACTATGCGTTCTGCAGTTTCCTCCCAATATCCTCTTGTCTACCCTAATCATCTCTAACCAAGGCAGAGTTCAGAAATGGGAAGATATCAGAAACACGACACCGATACCTGAAAATATTCGGTCGTGTTTCGAGACATACCTGCTCATTCGACGACGAACGTTTAATGGCACAATAGGCACTACAGGCAGAAGGACACAACTTTGATAACTAACCAGAAATGGGTGTAAAGCCGAAAAAATGGAAGTGGCTTTAAAAAAAAAACGACTTTCTGACAGTTTACATGTTAGTAGGCAGGGACAAAAATATCAAATTATTGGAGCTGTACGAAGTAAAGTGTTTTGAAGTGACAGTTTGAGCACTTTCACAGTTCTTGAAATGTACTATCGGGGACAAAAGTTCGTGGGACGGGAGTTCTTGGAAAAACGTTTATTGTAGCTCCTCTTCGCTACCCAGTAGCCTGATATTGTATGAAGGTATTAAAGGCCTAAATGCTGCTTCCTCTGGTAACAACATCACCCTTACAAAAATTTTTTAGACAGTCTATAGACTGTCCATAGTACTTCTGTTCATAAAGTCTATAGACCCTACAGACAAGCCTGGTTAACAGTCTATGGGCAATACAAATCCTATAGACCGTCTATAGACAATCTATAGATTTATGGCCACGCACTTTTGATAGACTTTCTTCTATAGACAACCTGTAGAGTATGAATAGACAAAAAGAAATATCTATATGAAGGCAATAGAGTCTATAAGAAGTCTATAGACTGTCTATAGACCACTTTTATAAGGGCAAGCGTCTGGATAGCGAGGTGGTGCTACAATAAACGTTTTTCCAAGACCTGGCGTCCCGCAAACTTTTGTCCCCGATAGTACTTCTTAAATAGTGGGCAATTTGAACAGAAATGTTCGAATCGCTTAGATATGCGCACCGTGTTCTATTCTTATTTTGTTTAACGCTACTCTTACTATCATCAAAGGTGTTCTGCGCTCGGATTTTCAGAACTGCGGACATTTCAGGACTGCAGCAACCAATGCTAATTATTACCAATCTGGGTAAAGTTAAAAGTGTGTGCTGGTTACAGGGCTGTAATAAGTCAATACTTTTCCTGACTCGATAATGCATACCAAATGTACACGCTAATGTCCTAAATGTCAAGCCCATTTCTTGAATACACTTTCTTTAAAAGTCTGAGCAACAGGGTAGTGACCTCAAGATGCAGTGAGCGCGCTTAGTTCTAACGTGTTCCCAAAAGACTTCCTTTTTTTTCTAACAGAGTGGGCCCTGGCTTGTTTCATTACAAAGCGGTTCAAGATACTTCTATATTTGCTCTATTTTTTATTTTCTTCAAGTGTATTAGGATATCTCTGTGTAGCAGTCGTCATAATCATACTGATCCACGTTCTTTATTAATCGCAGGGAGTTGATTTTGGTGTCTGCTTAAGGCACACCCGAAGTTTGCGTGCTAGTGCTTGTTGGTACGGGTGTAAATCATTCTTCTAATTTTGTCTCCCCGTCTGTATTTTTCCCTCCAATTTCTCGCTTTTATACATACCTCTAGCATCCACAACCGCCGTTCAAAGACAGCCTGCTCCAATTCAGCCTTTTTCTTCATCCCATAGCCTTTGATCATCATTTATCGAATGAAACTGCAGCATCTTCCTAATCTACGATGCCCAACGTTAAAGGAGCATAAAAATGGCTTCTGTAGCTTTGTGCGCAGCAAGACAGGCAACCGAACAGATGCTGCGCACTCCGTATCCCCCACGATGCTCCGAGAATTGGGAGCCCCGGCGGCGTTGTTCACCGCCGCGAATCGTCGGCAACAGCTTGGTATAGACGAGACCGCGCTCTTCCCTTTTGTGGAGCAACTCGATCGGACGCGGAGAACTTGGCTGCAGGGTCCTCCGCGGCCGTTCGCGCTCCCTGCGCCTGCGTACGGCCCGGGAGACCGCGGAGCCTGGCCGCGCGCAGAATCACAACGACGTCGTTTGTGGCGCGGCATCCAGCGTGAACGGGACGCCCGAACGTGGGTGGGGAAGGAACATCGATCACTACACTGCGTTCAGCTGAGGCCGCGCGGCGCGCTGTTCCCTTCGCTTGTGGCTCCGAAGAGAGCTGTACCAGATGACTCACAGTCTTTGTGGAGGTGCATTCTGGGAGGTCTCGCGCAAAAAGAAAAACAAAAACGGCGCGAAAGCTACTCTGCGCTCTTAAAGAGACCCTTCATAGAGGCATCGTTACAAAAGTACATCCCTGAAGGGGTGGCAAAAAGGTTTTCGAAATCTCATCGTTTTTACTTACAGCAAAAGCCGTCCATTTACATGCAAAAACCAATCGCAGTTTTTTGCATGCGAAGTTTGCGTATTTCCCTCGGGATTAAAGGGCATGGCGATAATACTGTTTGTTTTGTCCAGCGTTTTCAATGTACTTGCTGACGTCGAACGTGATGTGACTATGAAAACTGTGATCAGCGACTTTTGGGTCGTTCTTTAACCTGATATGCCGCCGCGGTGGCTGAGTGGTTATGGCGCTCGGCTGCCGGCCCGAAAGGCGCGGGTTCGATCCCGGCCGCGGCGGTCGAATTTTGATGGAGGCGAAATTCTAGAGGCCCGTGTGCTGTGCGATGTCAGTGCACGTAAAAGAACCCCAGGTTGTCGAAATTTCCGGAGCCCTTCACTACGGCCTCCCTCATAGCCTGAGTCGCTTTGGGACGTTAAATCTCCCATAAACCATAAACCTTTTTTCTTATAGAAGTCGGGTACGCGGAAGCTCGATTTGGTCCTGTTGGTTAGCTAAAATGCTATACAGCTAGTTAAGCCAAGATATACAATGTAACAAGCGAGCTTTTACTACACCACACGAATACGAGTACGCGGGAGGACCGGGGCGATTTTTACGAAATTGACGCCACGCAGCGGCGGCGCCGCGCACTAGTCCAAGAAGGATCGGCGCGTTCGGAACCACGTCGTTTGCTTCGTTCCATGCGCGCTCTGGCACACTCAGATGTTGTAGCCATAGTTTTCTGCAAAAATATATCTTAGCAACGCTGTTACATGGATGCTTTCGCGCTAAGGAGATAGAAGAGCAGATAAGTGTTATTGCGTGAGTTTTCAGGCCCCACATACAGAGAGAGCGTGGGAAAATTTTGCCATGTGCAGTGGGGACGCTTAAAGGACCATGACAACGTAGTTCTTATCACATACCGATCCTATATTCATAACAATACGATTTATTAGGACTAGAAGTACATATGTAGGAACTAGGAGGCATTTCTTGACAAACATCGCTGATCACACATGACTAACGGGTAAATTTTGAAACGCGAAAGTTTTGTACTTGACTGTCTCTGAAATTACTGACCTTATTACGGCGTGCGTGTACGGTGATACGGTGCTTTGTGGTGAACGGAAGGGTTGGTGGGATTAGAATATGATTTTATTCGAACGGAATTTCATTGGGATTCTTTTTGTATTTCTTTATTGATGTATGGCGACGCTGTCACTGGAGTCAGTCAATTAGACGAATGGTAAGAATCTAACAGACTGGAACAAAAATAATTTTATCATAGATGCCTTACATTCATTACACCCTTTCCGTATGCTGCTTACGAGCAAACAGAGAGAGACAGAGAGAGCTCATGGCGACGGTTGATTGCTCCGAGAAAACAGTACGTGGGAAAGATGATCTCACTGCCGTCGCTTTGCACCTCTTCAGGCGGTTAGAAATCTATATATTTATTCAAAGTAGTACATACCTAACAAAATTTGTGAGCATGCGAAAATTCATAAAGCCGTAGCTTTATCAATTAGAACACGAGCTTCTTTTTGCGCAAGCACTAAGAAAGTCATTTGGTCTTGCTTACCTGCAGGGCTAAATGAAAAAAAAAATGAAGGCGCTTCTACTTTAGTTATTCACACGCTTTACGAGAGCCTTGATCGTCGATGTCATTGATTTAAAATTATCTCCAAACCGCGCGCCGACCTTCTAACCCTCCGCTGTGACGCCGGCCGTTTCCGAGCACCAGACAGCGATTCGTTTCTTCTCATTTCGTTCGTCTTTTTACAACGTCTACAAACGAAAAACCGACTCAGATAAGGTTGCCAGCCTTGACAAACAAGCGATTTATTATCGTGAAATTTTAAAATAGACACGAGTCCTGCCTGCGCAAAGCAACCGCTTTCGATATCATGGGGGCGCTCTCTCTAAGTCGTGAAAATCGTGAACTGTGTGGCCACAGCCTTTCACAATTTACGCCTCTTGTATAGAGCAACAGCAACAGCACGGCCCAGTGGTAGTATAGTCTCGCTTTTACAACGTCCCAACGTAATGAAAGTTCGTTTCAATATGCCCCAAAGTTTTGCGTGTACACGAGCTGCCACAAACAGGGGCTAACTAATAGTCATCATTGCGAAGCCCGCTGGTACCCTGTGGGTTAGACAAGAAATACAAGAGACGTGCTTATGGTCACCGTGGGTTCTGCTGGTTCTAATTTCAACGAGTTCTTTCCAGAAGTGAGTAGGCTTGGGCATGTCGGTAATTCATCGTTGCACAGAAATCATTGCACGGAATCACGATACGACGAGGACCTCGACAAGTGACGGGTCTCTTGTCTGGTTCCCGTCCTATAGTTATTCCGCGCTTTATATTTCGCGGAACTATTTTCAACGCACGTTTGTGTTTAGCGAGGGATCAAGCTGATTTGAAACCGAACCTCTCTGTTGGATTAGGTAACAAACGTAAAGGAAGTACAATCATATAACACGGAGCGGCTCTTGTTGTGCGTGTTTCTTTAGAACATTATTTCGGTGCAAACTCAGGAGTCATTTTCATGCGGAGATCGTTTTGCAATTTGGCTCCGCTGTTTCGCCACATTTTCACTGATCAGGATGATCACGAAGTTGACGATATTGAGCAAAGAGAAGTTTATGCAATGTGGACTGTTCGACTTGAAGAAGTTTATTTGGTTCCATAGCAACAAGCAATATTAATTTCTCAAGCTGCATGCTCGGAACGTAATGCCCACGGTCGGCAGTATTCTCGGAGTACTGATCGAATGTCTTTTTTAATATAAACAGTCCTGGTGAGTTAATTTCTCTAAAGGCGCGTCAACGCAACTTAGGAAAAGCAGACTCAAAGATTCATTCTATCGTTAATTCTTCAAGGCCCACAAAGGTGTCTTCACAGGCCTACTGTGAGTTTTGAGTTTTTGCAGAATAAAAAATGACAGTCTGTCCAAGTAGTTTACTCTAAAATGTTAAAATTATCAAGTTGTTTTTGTTTAGTGCTTGGCACTGGACCGAGGGACAGATGGACACTACAGAGCTGTTCACAGTGCTCATTTTGTGCCCAAAAAGCAATTTCGTTTACTGTTGCAAGCCCTGCTGAAATGCTACTGTTATATCTATAAAGACTGCGCGCGGCAAGAAAGAAACTCTACAAGTCACCCCGTGGTCATCGTCATTGCTACTAGCACCTTTTTTTCAGGTATAGGAATCTGTCGCGAGAAGCTTATCAGAGCCAAAAATGATGCCTTGCTACTGCTGAAAGCAGATTTTACTTCCTATTGCTCCAGAAACGTAACCCTCTCACTATCTTAGTGTGTCATGTTTCTTTTTCAGTAAAGTAAAATGGATGCACCTGCTGGGATATTCAAGTCGTCCAGCTCCGGATATAACCCGGTTAAAAGGCAAAACGACAAACGCTAAGTTAAAGCTATTCTTTGGCGTTTTTTTATCGCTTTTATAAACAAGCGACACCTCTATCTTTTCTTATATTGATCGCTCTTCGTTCAAAGACTCTACAGAACTGTTGCGATAAAGGACAACGCGGGCGCGGCAGTCTATAAGTTGTCTCCAGGAACAAGGCCAGCCGGCGGCGTATCCAAGAAGATGGATACCCGTTGACGAGAACAGCGAAGAAAAAAAAATACGTGGAAGACCAGAACAAAGTGTGGTGCCGTAAGAAAGGACCAGAAAGGAGAACGAAAAAAGAAACGAAAGAGATGTGACGTTATAGGGAGGCGTCATCTCGCAAGCTGCCGCCGCTTGTCGGATCCATCCCCCCGGGCGCTTGCTCTGGTGACCAGGACTACGATGTCAGAGTTTCGCGTCGCCTCACCCATGGTCCGGTCCGGCTCGGGCGCTTTCGCACGACCGCACAAAAATCGCAATCATAATAGGCTCCTCCGAAGACGTATTCTCGCCGAACACGGAGCGCACGCACACCTATACACGGCCGATAGACTCGGCGGAAAAGACTACCCCCCCGCTGCATCTCCTTCCTTCGTCGTCTCAACGAAAAAGAGCCACGTCGCCAGCCATCTGTAGTTTGCTCCTCTTCCGGCATCTGCTTGCAGATGGCGTACGCTACTATGGCCGTCGATCGCCCCCTGGCCCGATTCCGTGGAATCTGGGAGGTGTGTGCGAGCTACGGTATAGAAAGGAAGCTTTCGCGCTGAAAGTTTGCTTGAAGTGTGCCTTTGAAGTTCAGCTTTTGTAGGCAACTGACGGAAACTTGTAGCGCAAGGAAACAGAGGTTCGTCACATGTTTTATTTTTTTTTACGTGTGGCTGATAAGATTCGAGCATAGGCTAAGACGAAATTAGTTGTTTACCAAGTGAAGAAAGAAAAATAAAGTAGAGAGCCAGTTAGGCTATATCTTTCTGTTTAAAATTACTCGGAGGGCTGATGGCTGAACTGTATTTAGCAAGTTTGTTCCCGTGGGTTCGTTTGATGTTGTTTCATTTTTTTCTAGTATTGATCTTTGAAAACCAATTATGTTTTTTTTCTTCCAAAACAAACTTTAGCCCCTAAACCATATTATGTACTTAAACGCTACCGGGCCTGCTGAAGCGGAATTAATAAAAAGAAACACAACTGTCCGAGATGTATCTTTGCTGCCACAAAAATGTGCGTGCCATTTCGTTTTTTGGCAGCCAGTTCATTAACCCGTTCAGCTTAATTCACGGTTAATCCGAAGAAAGTACGTATTCTAGATACTTAGCTCTCATTAGGCGCTTCCCAAGCGGCACTTTCACAACTCACTGGAGGCATGTTTTGTGTTGCAAGCAAGTTTATATCGAGACAACTCCGCTCCTCGGTGATGCTTGACTCTCCTAACTTGCGCACGTTTCTCAATTGCCCAGTAGGCTGGCGCTCACATCCTCACGTCCGCACAGACAAGCCGTCCCCATAATGCTCCTTCGTATACCGCTTACCTGTTCCCCGCTCCTCCGTTCCCTCCTATTTTTTTTTCTTTCCTCGCCGCAAGGACGCCTGTAGTTGGAGGTGTCCATGCTACGTATATATCCGAAAGGACAAGATAATGAAAACGGAGGCCGGGAGGGGGGGTTCAGGGGGATGTCGCGGACTAGACATGCAAAGACGCTCGGCTGGTATTGATCACGAATATGGTGGTGGGCGGCTGCTGGGGCTCATGATGTCGCGACTTGTTTCTTTCGACACCGCCACCGAGGCTTTTATCGGATGTGTCCGAGGCTCCCGGCGTGAACGATGGGGAAGAGGCGCCGACGAGCTGACAATGAGACGGCGCGATGGATTGTCCTCGCGATTACCGGACGCGACGTGCGGCGAATCCGGCCGGAGCAGGTTTTACGCGCCCCGGAATCGCGCGGGGGGAGGGGGGGGGGGATGACACATCCTTGCATGATCCCGTTTGCAGCCGTATACTTTGTTCGCGGAGTTATAGAGCGATGTCTACGTTTTATTTTTAGTATTTGCACAGATTTTTTTTTATTTTCCCATACGTACGCTTTTGCCTCGGTAGTTTCGGTTTTCATTGCGTGGAGCCCAGAGCTTCCCAAGTTGACGCTTTGATCAATGCTCAAGTGCAAGTAGAAGGCTTTTATGTAAGACACCTGCGTCCCAGGTAGGCCGGCGTTCAAGCTGAGTGCGTGAAAAAGAAAGAATGAATGTAAAAAGTAGTCTTCTTGTAAGGCAGGCAGAACAGCATTAGAGATGAGGAAACTACAAGTGTTCTTGTGTCTCCTAGCAGTAGGTGTATAAAAGAAAGAATGAAATGAAAATAAAGCGAGAGCAAGGGAAGAAAAAGGCAGAAAATATTGGGAAAGGAATAAAAAGAAAAGGGCTACAGCAAGACTATCATTTGCCGCCCTGTCCTTGGCCGGTCCTTCAGTGTGAGGATAAGTGCCATTTGAAGATACGTAGACAAACTACCACAACGCGTCTAGTTATTTCAATAGCCGGAAGGGCACGATTACGCAGAAAGAAAGCACTTGAAAACAGCCTCGTGGTTTTTGTGCTTTATTATTTTTTTACGTGTAGCCGCGCCCTTTAAGCTGAAAAAAACACCCCTATGATTCGGAACCAATTAGCTCTGCTCCAGCCCCACACTGGTAGAGGCCAGATGGAAGCTGCAATTGCTGATAACTGTCTTTGAAGGATTGAATTTTTTGCACGGAAACCGCAGGAACAATTTGCACGCCAACGCGCATGGCCCGCTTAACTCAACTCGCTTTCGTAAAACGATTTTTCTTTCTTTACATTTTTTTCTTGTTATCCTGTTCTCTCGTTCCTACCCCGTTCTTACCTACATTTTGGGGATAAAGGCTGGCCCCCACAAGCTCCAAAAGCTTGTTCTGTTCTTTCCTATCTTTCTCTAAACATCTTATTCACTCATAATACTGTAGGAAGAAAATAAGTGACACAGTGCGTGCTTACCATGGGTGAAAGAGAAAGATACGCAGCTATGTTTGGACAGCAGCCATCTGAAGATCACGCCCTACCTCACAGGTGAACGCCCGAATCTTATGGCATAAAGCGGGAAAAGATTTAGTACTGCCATCATTTTAATAATTTATACTACCTCCGGGGTGGCTCAGTGCTTATGGTGCTGCATGGGCTGCCCCTGTAAAAATGACCTATAGACAGTCTGTAGACTTTTTATAGACTCTACTGCCTTCCTATAGATAATTCTTTTTGTCTATTCACAGTCTATAGACAAAAGTATACTAAAAGTGTATGGCCGTAAGTCTATAGATGATCTATAGATTGTCCATATGATTTGTATTGCCTATAGACTGTTTCTAGGTTTGGTTTGGTTTAAGTGGTTTAACGTCCCAAAGTGACTCAGACTATAAGGGACGCCGTAGTGAAGGGCTCCGGAAATTTCGGCCACCTGGGGTATTTTTAACGTGCACTGACATCGCACAGCACACGGGCCTCTAGAATTTCGCCTCCATCGAAATGCGACCGCCGTAGCCAGGATCGAACCCGCGTCTTTCGGGTCAGTAGCCGAGTGCCATAACCACTAAGCCACCGCGGCGGCTTGTTCTCTAGGGTTTGTCTATAGACTGTGTATAGACTTTATAGACAGCAGTCTATGGACGGTCTATAGACTACCTAAAGAAATTTTTGTAATGGGTGATCCGAAAGACGCGTGTTCGATCCCGGCCCTGGTGGTCTCATTACGATCGGGGCGAAATGCTACAGGCCCATGTACTATGCGATGTCAGTGCACGTTAAAGAACCTCAGCAATAGAGATTATCCGGAGCCCTTCACTACGGCGTCTCTCATAGCCTGAGTCGCTTTGGTACGTTAAGCCCCAGAAACCATCCAAACCATACCTTACTGTACGCTGAGCAACAGTTTGCTCTTTACTGCATCAAACTTATTCGGACGGCTTGCCATCAGCAGCCCTACCTCGCTTTCGACGGGGTATCGGTGAAAGGAGAAAAGGACAAAAAAAAATGAGATGCCATAAGGGTGACCCAGCCTCTCCCGTAGAGTTCGTCTGCTACTCCCAGCTTCATGCAGGTTGTCAGCCTAAAGTGTGGCACAACACTTAAGCTTAGCGCACCGTAAGTTCACGTAATTGTCCTTCGTCATTCACACCCTTTAAGGCCTCAAAGGGTAAAGAAAGCGTACAAATAGATAAGCGTAATGGCGCTGTCACCGAACGAAGTCATTCAAAGCCGCCGGGAAGAAAAAAAAATCCCATTTGTTATCGACAAGCCCATCAATCTTGCCTCGTCTTCACGCGCTACGCATCTCGAATGCGTCGCATTATTCACGACGCGCTCAAACTCGCACGCTCCGGCCAACCTGAGCGCACACGCACACACACATAGACCATGAAAGCAGCGCATATGACAAGAAAGACGCCGCGGACAAAAACGTTTCTCCACGCCTCGCTAAGGGAGGAGACAACGGGCTATCTCGCGCGCTCAGTCAGGCGTCAGTGCACGCGCCGTTCCTTTTTACTCCCAACACGAGCCAAGACAAAAACGCCGGAGCGCATAAATTCGCTCATCTCGTCGCCGCCGCGGCCGCCATTATAGAGCGCGTTTCAAGAAAACCGCGTGAGCAATGGACGGTGGCATCTTCGGCTTCCTTCGCTGCCTTTAGCGGAACGCACGCGAAGCGCGAAAATCGCGAGGCAAGAAAGAACCCGCGAAGAATCGGGAGGCGAAAAACCAGCAGCCGGCCCCTTTTCTGTAAACGCCATTCATTATTCCCCCTCGAGTTGAGCGCTGAGCGAGCTCGTGCGATAAGGGGTGATATAGTGTAGACTACCCCCCCCCCCCCCCCCCCCTTCTAGCCTTCTCCTATAGACTCTTCGAACGAACGGGGAAGAATGGAGCAACCGCCACCTCATCCACACCCGCCAGCCTTCGCTACCGCCACGCTGGCGGCAGGGTTCGCACGCGGGCGGGTGTGTTGAGTCTGGATCCTTGAGTCTCGTGGTCCGCACACACAGACACCCACACGCACAGACACCACGCCGCCGTGTCAATCTGGCGAGGGCAGCGTAAGAAAGGGGCTGACTCAATTATTGGCCCCTATTTTTGTTTCCACGCGTCCGCCTGCAACTCCCAGGCCTTTTTCGCCTTAGACTTGGCCCCAATGAGCATGCGTGGGTGAGGGTGGAAGCCAGACGCTATTGTCTAGCGGCTTTTTGTTTCTGGACATTGTTTGACCGTCTATATTGATTTCCTTTTTTTTTGTCTGGCTGCATTATAACCCCTCCAGAGCACAGACTCCTGGGCAGCCAGCCATCGGCTCATGAAGCCACGGAGGCGGAGAGGAAGAGGTGTTGGGGTGCGGTGGTGGTTGTTGGGGAAGATCGGGGGGAGGGGGGCGCCTTGGGGTCGCGGTGAGGGCGGCTTCGGCGCGAGCCGATAAATGAGTCTATGCGAGAAAGGCAGCGAGCTGGCCTCCATCGGCACCTAAATATCCGGAGAATGAGGAAGCAAATAAAAAAAGTACTGCTACAAAAGAAATAAGACGAAGATTCGGGGCCACTTTGGACTCCGTCGCTCCACATAAAGGGGTACGCTGGGTCGCGTGCGAGGCCCCCTTTCCCCCATCTCATCCCATGTCCTCCCCCCGCTGTCCCCTCAACAAGGCTTATTCAATCTACCAAGCTGTCTGCGCCAGGAGACGAGAGCTTCACGAGCTGGAAAGGAGGAAAAATGCGCGTTTACGAAAACGAGGAGGTAACAACAACAACAAAAAAGGAAAGACGGTTGCTTTCCATTGTTTTCTTGTTTCCGTTCTTGCGCTAGTAAGAGAGCGTCATCATCATTCTTTCTGCTGCCCTCCCTTTTCAGTGGAGAGGCACGACGTCGTTTATCGTTTCTCTCCCCGTTTCCCCATTTCTTTCCCTTCGCGGTGTTTTGTTTCATGCCGAGGACGTCGACGGTGGCGCGCCCTGGTTCTTTTCGTCGTCGGCGCGCGTTTTTAGTGATCGCAATCAGTGGCATCTAAAAGAAGGAATGCGCGTCAGCCTCTTTACATCTGGTCTGGTAAGGTTACTCGGTGTCTGCAAGGTCGTCTGTTGCTGCACGTCGTTACCATGCGCGTGTGCACGTAGCAGAAGCGGTCGATGTGGACTGCACTCGCTTGCCCGTTCTCTGTTCCTCTAATTTTCGGTTGTGCTCAACGTGACTGATGTTGTAGTTACCGTCAGAGTGAGCCTAGTGCTTCCTTTCATGAAGGCAGATTAATACTCCTGGTAGAACTTGAGATTTACTCAGATTAATTAAGAGCAGCTACGGAGCTCAGGCTTATCGGTGCTCATAAGCATGGTACCGTGAGCTGAAGGAAAATGTGTTGCAATGGAAGGCACTTCTTGCAATTGTAGTAAGGGAAACAGGGGCGTCTGCATTCGCATAAGATAATTAAAGAAAGAAACTAAAGACAGACGAAAAAGCCATTTTTAATTTTTCGCGATATTTTGTGGGAACAAATATGTACAGCAACTTAAACAAGCTGACCAGATTTAGTTTAAATCATGGCTTAAATTTCAGCAACGGACATTCCAGAAAAAATTGGCAATGGCTTAGCTCGGCTATGCCAGGGTATACGTAGCGAAAGCTAATGCATAGCTTGGATAGCCTTGGTTAATCTTGATTGCAAGTCCACGTTAATCTGGTTGTCTGGCTAGTTGTTGTCACGTGGTTCGTCACGCGATTGGTCACGTGACCAGTCACGTGGTTGGTCACGTGGTGCGGTGCGACCACGGTGCAAATGCGTGCACCGCGAAACTGCGAGTTCGTGGCCAATGTAGCTTTTGTTACAAAATGTGAAGCCACACCGCGTCATATGGTGTGCAGGAATGAACTGTTGCTTCATATATTTCGATTTTTTATTTTCTTTGTTTTATTCGAGATTACGTAGGAGTGTTTCTTTCACTTCACACATTTTATTCAAGCGAAAATTTTAGACCACCGAGTTGTTTATGTTCAGAAAGGGGGTTGGGGCTGGTGCAGTTGTAGGCAGTTGTAAGCGTGTTTGCCTTCACGAGTTGTGAAAGTGCTATCCTTACCCCAAACACAGACAGGTGCAAAGCCGTCAACATCGACCTTAAGTGCTGGTAACTCAAAGGAGCAGAGACCTTTACTTGTGTGCATGATACAATTGGCTCCACCCCTGGTCCCTCACCAGCATTTTTAGGTCTGCAGTAGAAATGCACAGAGCACAAGTCGGCGTGTTGTTTACCGCGCAAATGCTAATAGCAAATCCAAGTGATGCACATTCACTGATGGCGCGGAAATTTCCTAATTCATTGTTAGGATCGTACATTTTATATAGCGCAGTCGGGCGAGACCGACACATTATCAAGCACTGCTACAACAGAGGCTTGTTGGTCCTCCATCTTGGTTACTGCACGCTACCACACAACACAAAGTGCGCTTCGTTTGCAAATGCCTGTTTCTTTGTCTGTTTCACTGTTAATATTTTGTGCAGTAGCGCGCAATAACTAAACCACATTATCAAAGGCCATCAGAATTTCTGATACCGCCCATGCCAAAAGCAAAAAACCGGTTGTGACGGCTGAAAATTCGGGCTGATGGGGGACCCGTGGCGCTATACTCGCCACCTCTCTGCGGCCGCGAGGGTAACCTGCGTGAGGTGACCATGCGCTACCGCTGTCCTCCTCGAAGGATGGTAAGTATCCTGATCACATGACACACGGAAATGGCAGCCTGATCAGTTTTGCAAAAGGCGCTACCTCTTGAAATTACGGAATGCCCGCAAAAAACTTGACACGTGCTCACTCACGACTTCCCCTCCATTTAAATGCACTCGCCGGACCTCGGCGCCCAACCCTCTACCTCGTGCGCAACAACAGAACGCTGTAGCCGTCAACCGGCAGCGGCATATACGAGAAAACGTTTCTTATACTCTTTTCCACTGATTGCTCAATACGCGTTCATGTACATTCGAATTGCGATTTCTAGTTGAAGCTGGAAACGGAGGGCGCTAGAGGGACAGCTGTTGAGATCCTGTATGACGAACACGAATTTTCGGATGCGGGATATGCGTCTCTGACAAAAAAAAAAAAACAGGAAGTACGGGGCCGCAGTGAGGGTTACTACGAAATAATTCGCACGACGGTTACCTTTGTCTAACGAGATATTTAGTGACATCAGTTGCGCAGGTGAACGCAATGCCGTTCATTCCTTATCATTTGTCGTCTTCTCTGACAGAGGGCGCGTGACGTCACCGTGTTTTGACCCCTTTAGCGTGGTGCGTTCCTGTGACGCTATGCGCGACGTCGAGACGATGCCCAGTTTGTGCACTGGTACGACGAGAATGACGCAGCAGAACCGAAAAACGTGTCCTTGACAGAGGTCGCTGTAAAAAAAAACAAAAAATGAACTGATAACGCCTGCTGCTTCATTGTTCGGGCAAGGCGTATAGACAGATGCGTGACGGTGAAGCTCAGCTCGACACCGCATTACAGAGCAGGACATGCAAGCATCGGTGAGGGTGAGCTTAACGTCGGGTGCTTGATAAGCTCAGTCTCGTACATGTTACAGAAGCGAAGGAACCAAATTCAATTAGAATTATTTCATGTGAAATGTAGCTGATTTACGTGATCAGTTGCAACTCACAAAAGTATCCCGACAATTTCAGAAGCGTAATCGATTACTACTCCGTCATTTTCTTTCCCACTTTTATCAGCATAAGGCAGAAATAGATGGACTAGAATGAGCCAGATCTGTTTCTTGATTTGTTGCCTGCGGACAAGTTATCAGCAGTTTTTCTGAGTTAGCGTCAATATTTTTTCCACGTTTCTTTGTGAAAACATCAGCAGAGACAGTGAAGACTTTTTTCGTGTACGCGCTGGAGGGAGAGGCGAAGTTGTAACGTACGAAGACCCAGCGCACAAGCCAGAAGTTACGCAAAGTGGCATGATTCGTTGTTATTCGCGCTCTGAGGGTACAGAGTTCAAGCTCACTAAACATAACATTCTGTTGTGGCATCGTGAAGACATGCCAAAGGCCGTGCTTGCATGTCCGGACGTCCTTACGCGCGCAGCTTCTTTGCAGCACGACGATTGTCTTTGTATTGCGCACGAATATCTCGCGCTAGCACTACTGTTTACAAGCAAGTTCTTGTTGTCGAGTTTATACCGGTAGTTACAACATATTTAAAAGAAAATAACTAACTACAAGTAATTCATTACTGAAAAAATTAGTGAATTACTGAGATCGTTACCTCATACAAAAGGTGTTCAATGCGTCACAAATTAGAAGAAAATGTAATTTATTTCAAGAAATCAGTTAGTTGTAATGCTCTGCGTACAACTGTGCATAGATGGTGACTTCTGGAGTGGACTGTGATGTGGATTGAGTGGATTGATTCTGTGCATAAATGGTGACTGCGGGAGAGAATATGCGCTATTATAAGAGACTGTGCGCATAGCGGGGCAGGTGCGACAGGCTTTAGGACATTGTTAATATAGAAGGGACGCTACGATGGAGCAATTGCCGGCAGATAAAGCAAGGCTAACCCCACCTGTAGCATTCAACACCTCAACTCAACTCAACTCAAATCTGGGAAAGCTTGAAGTGAACTCTGGCCAGCACAAAACTTCCGGTTTCGTAGTGGTTAGAGGAGACAAAGTTACTCGTTCTGTCAGATATCACGGCTGTGCGCTGTAGATCAGCTTTGTGTCGGCGCGGACCAAGACACTTGCTGCGTGACCGCATGGGGATCGCAGGACTCTGTGCAGAGCTTTCCAGCTGCGTACGGATGTGGACTGGCCGAAGAGGCTGTCGGCTTTACCTATTGGCCAAATAAAGTCGGAAAAAAGCCCAAAGATAACAGGAGCGCATTCTGAGACTTCTCCTCTCGAAATGAATAAGAAAAAAAAAAGAGGTTATACGACTTCCGGTACACTCCTGGAAGTGCGATGCTTGCGGAGCCGGACAGTGTGTCCTCACACTCCTCGCCCAATATTAGATCAGAGGCACTAGATACCCGGTATTAGGGTTATTTCCTTCACAGAGTTCTCTTCCACCACAGTCAAAAGCGGGCTCACCGAAGCGCCACGGGCCATCTAAAACAAGCGCGACGCGCACTTGAAAGCGAAGGCGAGGGCCTTTCACCGGAAGCCAAGGTGTACGAATGTATACGGGATATGTAAAATAAAAGCCGAAAAAAAATTCTAACAGCAGGAACAACAACAACAAAAAGTAAACCAAGTTGACGATGAGACACTGGGTGAAGAAGTCCAAAGCGACGACGCCGTGTGTGTGTGTGCTCCAAAAAGATCATCCACTCAGAATTCAACGAGGGCTCGTCGCATCTTACTTGAAATTCGGGCATCGCCAGGCCAGCCAGACTCCCGAAACAGGTTCTGTGTGTGTATAGGAGAAACAGCGAGGAACATCCGCCTGCCCAAGCATCGCATCCGGGGAGAGTTTGTTTTCTGCCTGCTGGGACGGTGAAAGAGGATTTGGAGAAGAAGAGGCGGCGCTAGATGCGCGAATAGAGTTGTTTCCGGATTCGCAATTTAAAAGGCGCTTCTTTTCGCCCATCGACGAGGTGCCGGAGTTGTTTCTTTCTCGAACCAGAAGGAAGATGGGGAGCACGTATGTGTGTGCGTCCCTCGGTGGCATGGGAACCTGCAGCGCTGATGCGCAACCGAGCAGCAGCCATCGTTCGCCGAGCTCTCACTTCGCAGCTTCCTGTTCAGGACGTCGCGCGTCTTCTATTGCGGCTTCTGCCGGTCGGCAGCGTTGCGTTCCGTGGCGAAAAGCTACAGCTAAAGTAGAAGACATGCTTTTGGGTTTAGTACGCTATTTCGTATTCTCGAAAAGTTTTATATCGCACAATACAGTGGTTGCTTCTGAGGTGAGTGCCAGTGCCCGTGATGCACTAGGAAATTTATGAAATGGTCATGCCATCTGTAGAAGGTGCCGTAGTTTATTTTACGGCAGAAAGCAATAATACTGAGTGACTCTGGCAGCAAAATTAGTTTAAACAGGACTGGTCGCAACTTGTCACTTCCCTGGACTGTGCTGGGATGTTTAGCCGGAAGCCTTTTGATAATAACATGAAGTTCTTGAAGTCATTATTTCCAAGGCGAGGGCAACTGATGTCGAAGGGTATTGAGCCAAGCATTATTTATTTCTGCATACAAAGCTATGACAATATCTTTCATCACGAACAGACTGCGCACAGAAATGGGGCGATGGGTACTCGGTGTTTAGGTGTATAGCGCTTTATAAGAGGAGCCCCAAGGAATGCGTGCCGAGAGCTGAAAAGAATTAAAAAAACATTACATTTCGCAGCGATCTAAATACTGCAGCTTGGCTGGCTTGTATACGGGTAAAAATTAAAATCGCGTTTTACTTCTTCTTAGCATAAATGAGTCACAGAAATCAGTTTAACTTTAAAACTGCAGTTTATGTACTAAAGATTTTAGTCAGGCACTCTTGAACCGCTACAAGAAAGGATGAACTACGCAGTTCATTGCTGTATCTACTTCTGATATTGTTTCCTAACTCTGAGCATATTTGTCTAGAGCGCCAGAACTATTTCTCTAAGCATCTGTTTACTGAATATTCGGCTGTATTTTTTTTTTTTACCGTAAGCTACACTGGCCGAAGTTGCCCAGTTTCGCGTGCATCCTGGAGAGCCGTGCTACGCATGCGTGAGGAGCAGTGAAGTCACAAAGGCGAATAGAAAGGCCCTGTGTCGAAGCTGGGAATCGAGCCAGGGCCTTTGGCGTTTGAAGCGGAGACGCTACCACTCCGCCACGACGGCTCAATGTTTAACCGTGAATAAAGGCGCAAAATAAATAAGCGCCAGGTATCCGACTTGAGGAAGTTTAATATGGAGAGAATCGAGCAGGCTCTAAAGAACGGAGGTAGCCTAATAGCGGTGAAGAGGAAACTAGGCATAGCCAAAAACCAGATGTCATTAGCAATATGGATGAGATAGTTAGAATCCGAAGTAGCCGAATGGGGTGGAGCGTATATGACAGGTTCTCTCAGGTCACGAATAGCAGGTTACCAATATCCCTCAAGAGAAAAGTGAACAACAGCTGTATCCTACCGGTACTCACCTACAGGGCAGAAATGTGGAGGCTAACGAAAAGGGTTCTGCTTAAGTTAAGGACAGCACAGCGAGCCATGGAAAGAAAAATAATAGGTGTAACGTTAAGAGACCGGAAGCGGGCCGAGCGGGTGAGGGAACAAACGCGTGTTAATTACATCCTAGTCGAAATCAAGAGGAAGAAATGGGCTTGGGCAGGGCATGTAATGCGAAGGCAAGATAACCGCTGGTCCTTAAGGGCAGCGGAGTGAATTCTAAGAGAAGACAAGCGTAGCAGGGGGTGGCAGAAAGTTAGGTGGGCGGAGCCTTCTGAACAAGGCTCCCGTGGGGGAGCCGAAACGTCATCCCATCTTTTCTTTTGGTCGGCGCCTTTTTCTTTCGATAAGTTTAATTTTGCTTAGTTTTGGATCAACAATAGAAAAGTCTGTGCTTTGAGCCCAATATAATGCAATAACACCGTTGTACCAAGAAAACTTTCTTGAATCAGCCTAGGATTAAGGCTAGAGACAGGGAGAAAGGGACAAACAGGGAGAGACATGGAGCGGATATGAACAGTATAAATAGGAAGAGGCGTCCCGATGGCTACTGTGTCTTGGAAGAAGGGCAAGAGGGGTGTGAAGGGGGAAGAAAGGGATGAGGTAAGGACGAGCATGTCAATTGAAGACGCGTGTGCCACAGTCATAACCTACATCGCAAACACGATGACCTCAGGAAAGCGGAACAGTGCTTGGGATCCCTTCAGGACAGTATAACATTGTGGCCACTATCCAAAAATTTTCATTTCTGAGGATTCACGCTAAGTTTCTAAGCATCCAGTGAGATAGATCATCGATGCACAGTGAAGAATACTTCGAGATGCCGGGTTTGTGCACGTGGGAAATTGACCTGGGCAGGCTAGGAACACACTCACGTCGGTCCGGAGATGCATCGATTTCATAATTACACTCGTGAGTGGCGCGGCCAAATGATTCCGGATGTAAATGAATGCGGCGCGAGTGTTGGTGATCGCTGATTAGGGAGTGCGAAGCAGGGATGCGATCGACAGCCCGGAGTGTTACCGGCGAACCCAGGCAGCTTATACGGTAGCTGTCGGCTGAATGCAATCATATGCACTCAGTGAATGAGCAGCAAATGCAAGGATTCCATGCTCTGTAGTTCATGGACATTGTTCTTCTAGTCACTCATCAGTACACTTGAATAAGACATTGCGAAAAACGCCAGTAAAAGAGTTAAAATCGATCCGACACAGCTTTTCTCTAACAAAACTATTGATTCGGTTTAATATTACGATTGATTGGGGCAACAAGGCCGCCTAGTTGCTTGCCGGGAAAAAGTAGGTAATTATGCCTACCATGCATGCGTCAATGCACGCGGGTATAAACTGCTTATTTTAGAATGTCGTCAAAAGAAGGTGCCGTTGAAAGAAGTAGCTGTAAGGCATGCACAGAGGTTTCATTTTAATGGTGTATGTTTTCAATAATGATTGACAAATACAATAATATTTTGCGTATAGTGTAAAATTTATAGCCTTTGTTGACTTTACATGCTTAGAGCGTATTGGCTTATTTGTAATGGCAGAAAATTCGCCAGCTAAAAGGAATGCTTTCTTTGGAGTTGAATATCAGTTAATCCAGTGAGCTGCCAGTAAAAAACGGCATAAAAGTCCATATCACCAAGGCTTCCTTTGACTACCCGTCTCCTGTTCTGCGTTCAGCTACATAGCAGATGATGACAGAAATACCGAAACTCATGCTTGCATGATCATGCACATTAAAGAAACGTCGCACACGACCAATGTGATTCATGCAGCAGATTATGCGTTAGCATTAGCTCTCTTCCCAGATGGTAGCTGGTGGCGTGATCCAGTACATCTATCGCCGCGTGACACAGAGTCTCTTCACTGACCGGACCCAATCCAGCAACCACGGTGGGCCACGTCCTACCCCGTCTCCACTCTCGCCAGACGCGACCTCGGTCCGTTTTCCTCCTGCCTTCTTCCTCTACACTCCTCTCTCATTCCTTTCCGTCCTTTCACTCTCTCCACTTTGCCTCCTCTTTCCTTAGGCTTCACACACTGCGAACGCCGGGCACCTCTTGAGCTAATGCGGTTTTCGATGCGAACACGTTAAAAGCAGACAGTGTATTACGACCGTGGAAAGGCGGTTACAACTAACTTGGTATACAATGCCTAGTCTTTGAGCGTTCAAATTAATTGCTGTGCACGCGCACCTTTTCACCTAGTTTCCACCTAAAGCAGGGACCACACGGAGACCCGCGAGGCATATGCGCGTGCACCTGTCCGTCAAGGTCCATCCCGCGCCAGGTGTCGAAAGGGACATGCATTTAGAAGTTTCTATTTCTGGCACCCTCCACCTCACGCGACGACTGAAACTTGTTTTTGAGGAAAGTAAATGGCGAAGGCGAAGCAACAGTCTCTATTCTAGTGGACGTAACGAAAACCCAGGAAAACATAAGTAAAAACCGAATTATTGCAATAATTCCTGTATGCTTTAGCTGCCTACGCTCCAGTATACACGAGCACTCATCTCCGTGACAACAGGTCACATGCTTGGCGGCATCCTTTCTAAAGAACGTTAACGAGGAATTAAAGTAGGCCGCACAGTTCACAGTGAGCTCTGTGCATTTTTCTTGCGCTCTTGCATTCGAACACACAACTCCCCTACAGCTACAGCGTGCATTTTGGTTGCTTCCTTGCTGTTTGCAGCTTGAAAAGCCATTAGGAAATTATCAGCCGCAATGCGTCAAAGACTGGAAAAGTTTACAGCTTTCTAAACCACTACACTCCGGCACTGTAAGGTTGCAATAGGCACCAGGGAGAACGCCATAATAGCGATCTCTAATTCTCCTCCTTGTCCTCGCTAAAGAAGAGTGAAAAAAAAATGAGTGAAAAGAGGAAGGAAAGAGTGATCCACAACTGCTTAATTTCACTCCGGCAAAGTTTATTCAGCGGGAAGCGAAATTAACGACTTTGAAGCCTAGGTGACGGCCCACCAATGGGGCGGAAGAAGTCTTCTATGCTCGAACGTTCGCTGCCACGCCGCCGCTGCCAATTAAGCTAATGATGGTCTTCACGGCTTCATGTTCTCGCGCAGGGAGGGGATGAAAGCGTGCCTCGTCGCGTCATCTGCCACGTCGCGCCGCTTCTGCGTCTTTAAATATCCTTTTTTTCCCTTCAGTTCATCTCTTAAACCACGCGGCTATCTCGAAGACAGCTTTTCAGAGGCAGTGGGCAAAGGGACGCCACCGAGCGATCGGACTTATGTGCGCTGCCTTGGAACCGTACATGCGGTCGCATTAATTGCAGGGACTAGTCCGGTGCAGAAATCTCGCCTAAGGAAGCGTGACAAAATGATGACAATGCCGCGGGAAATTCCACTTTTAGGATGACGTCAAAAACCCAGGCAGTGCGAACAAACATTTCACTTATTGTTACACATTAATAAACTACCCTTGCAATTACCCGGTTGTAGTATTTGGCATTAACTCTAACTTCGTTGTACTGTTTATTTATGCCCCCTCCCAAACCAAAATGGCGCTGACTGGAAAGAGATAATTAATAAATAAATAAATATATCACCTTCGATATGAACACACTAATTAATACCAAGCCTCCGGTTTCATTTTACCCTTTCATTGGTCCTCTCAGAACATATAAAAACAACATAAAAGAAAGAGAGAGGAAGCCCGGACCAGCAACGCTTTGCCAGGCCTAACGCAAGTTTAAGATAAATGGAAACGAACTAAATGCTTGCTCACTGCGGAGCAAGTGAATAAGGCGGTGGTGAGATATGTGACGCAGCGGAGGGTGCTAAGAATCTTTGGCTCCGAAAAGGCCGCCATTGAAAACTGAGCTTGGCGACGTTTAACGCTAGAACTTTTTCCAACGCGGCTAGCCTAGCAGTGCTGTTCAAGGAATTAGTGGCTGTAAAATAAGTTGTTATAGTGCTTAGCGAGGTTATGAAAACATATGAAACGTATGCAATTTTAAAGGGTGGTCACGTAATAAGCTACCGTGCCTTATCGAACCGGCGAAAGCGAGATTTAGGATTTCTGATAAGTATATGGTTGGCAGCTTACAGCAATTTTACAGCAGGAAAAAGAAAGTACCACCTTTCGTAAAGAAGCGTAGTAAGAAGTACAAACTGAAGGTTGTACAAGCGCACGCACCTACATCGAGATATGATGATGCGATAGTCGAAAGGTTCTATGAAGACCTTGAGTCAACAGTTAGTTGTGCAAAGCGCAGTACACGGTCCAAGTGGTTGACTTCAGTGCCAAAGTAGACAAAGAGAAGGCAGGTGACCAGGTAGTGGGAGACTGCGGCATAAGTTCTAGTAATAGCAGGGAGGAGTTTCTGGTAGTGGTAGCACAACGAAATAGTTTGAGGATGATGAAAACCTTCCCCAAACGGAAGAACCGGAAGTGCACTTGGTAGAGCACGAATTGACGAACCCAGAATGAACGTTGAATTGACGCAGACTTCATACTATGCGCACAACCTGGCAAGTGCAGGATATGGAGGAGCTCGTAAGGTGAGATTTAGTGACCATAGAATGGTGACCTCTCGATTTAACCGAAATTTGAACAAAGAACGGGGGAAACTAGTAAGGAAGAAGCACATCTCACAAATATAAATACAGAGCGCACAACAGAAGTAGGGCTAGGAAAGTTATTGACAGGATAGTGGCAAGCTATCTCAGCACTCGAAAACCTGATTAAGTAATGCGGATATTTGTGCTAATTGGTAAGGTATTTTGGAGAAAAACTGAGCGAAAAGACAACCCACGACTCTCCAGCTGTTATGTATAATTTGCTATCCTTGTCTGCTGATTCAGGTATGTATACCTTATGTCTAAGACGGCCTGTGTGTGTTTTATGTAAACACGGAGCATATGTGCACAAATCAAAGTCGTGAGGCCACCAAGTTCTCATTATAGAGAACGACATTAGAATTCCTCTGTGCTTGAGTTTCCTGCTGTGGATGGCCTCGAAGGGACTGTGCCCCTAGTTCACTTTTGTGTCACATCTTCTAACATGCGCCAGTCTGATCACATCGCACAGAGCTGGTGCTAAGCCTTGGGCAGCTGTGAGAGATACAGATGTTCATTTATCTTTTCCCCTTAGTCCGATATTATCCGCGGCGAAAAGCAAACGTGACGTCACAGTAACACGGCTTGCGGAGAGCGCCTCACTGGAATCGCAGTGGGCCAAGCGTCTTCGCGTTGCCCGAGGATTCGCGCCACTGCTGCAAACAGTTGCGGTGTCCGTCCGTGGCTCGCTCGGAGCACTCCGAGAGAGAAGCTAGGCGAATCGGAAATAACGTCATGCGACGGGCAGCATCTTATTTCCGCCCCGCGTGTCACTCCGAGATACACCCTCCTCTGAGCCGCACCAGGCTCGGCTATTCCGAGGCGGAGTGTGCGTGGTCAGCGTGAAAACAAAGGTCGGTTCCGGTACGGGGGCTTCCGGACGTCCGGGTCGGCACATTAACTCCCGCCATGCCCTGCCACCGTAATCAAGGCCCGCTCCGCAGACCGCGTTGACGCCTCGGCCGCCGGCTTCTTCCTTTGTGGATCTGTCGAGGCAGAAAGTCCGCTTGAGCCGGTTGTGACGTCTGCCGCCTCGCCATGTATGGCTGTTTCTTCTGCGTTTATCCGTTGGGCTGAAGGAAGAGCAGGGATGGGGCATGAGCGGCGCTAGCAGGGCGGGGTCAGTGACGTCAAACGACATGATTTAAGATTGGTTTTGCTCGCTTAAAAGAAAGTCCTTGGCCTTTTGTTTCAAGGCTATGTCGCTCCGAAAAGATGAGACGCAATCACATGCTCGATGAGATACGTATTTAGGGAATGGCTAAGATCCATCTTCAAGCTTAGTATTACGGGGTGAATGGTATTAGCCGTTTTGGATCGAACTCCGTCAGTTGACATGATCTAACGGTAAGTCAAGTCTTCTGACAGGACGCGGAAGCACATATAACCAATTTTACGCCATCAGTTTTCACGCTATATGTTAAAGGATGGCAGAATGCAACGAGAAAAGGTGCTAACAAGAGAGGCTTGCCTCGTAAGAGAGGCCGGCCATGCCACAAATGTCTGTAGTCTCTTAGGTCACTTCGAAGCCCTGCTAATGTTATTTGCTTTTCGCGTCGCATTCGCCCATGGTGGCACACGTGGAATTTCACAAAAAAATGTGAAGGCAATTAATACTTCATCCGTAATGAAAGAGATAGCTACTTCCGAGGCTAAGTGTCAACATATCGTCTTGTCTTTCAAATTTTCTTACGATGGCAACATCTTTGTCTCTTCAAATTGACTTTGAAACAATTGCAGAGGTGGAAATATAATATGATGTTTATTTTCATTTCTGATATTTGTCTCAAAACTATCGCGAAATACAGATATGTTTATGAAGGCGCGCTTCCTATTGAGCCCCGTCTTTGCGGGTAAGCAGTTCAGTCATGCGCTCCTGCTGCACGTGTGCGGGCTGTTTTACACCGCTAGCAGTTAGTGGAATGTATGACGGGCTTCACGTCGCACGAAGCCGCGCGCTTTTATCACGTTAGTCTCACGGGACGTTTGGAGGCGCTATAATTCGGTCGCTTTCTACCGCGACTGTCTACCGTGACTGAGAATGTGGGCAGTCCGATGCAGTATTTGGAAGAGGAATTTCGTGAACGTCGCCCAGAACGCGAGCTCAAGCGACGACTGAGTGAACATCCGTATTTGCACTCCCGTGAAGCTAGAGAACCCTGATGTGTTAACTCGTGATGTCGAAGAGATGAAATAAGGGCTCCAGGATCGAAAAGCGCGCGTCCGCGAAGCTGTAGCCGCCCGATGTTCGCGGTATGCGAACCCTGATGGTGCAACAAGAGCACCTGAGTGCCTGTTCAGCGCTGCCACGTTCGGCTTCGCGCGTTCGATTAGGGGCAGACTATAAATTATGCTTCAAATGTTAGTGCTAGTCGCACGCCTCATTTACTTCCCCATTTGTCAGGAACATTCCATGGAGGTGGTATCTAGTTTGATGAGGTGGGGTTGAAATTATCACCATTTTTGATGGTCTTCTGGTAATCCTTTTCTCTCTCGTTTAAATAAAAATACGCAAAACCCACGTTGAAGCAGGGCTCGACAGCTCCCAAGTATAATTCTAGATTCAAGAGAAATTATTCTTTGTCCAGCGTAGGTGTCAAGATACCATAAGTGCTGTTCCTTAAAGCTGAGAGTCACTTAAACGTTGTTAAAAATTCAGAGGGCCGCCCAATTGCATCGTGTGTTGGCAAAGCGATGGCAGTAAAAGCTGTTGATGCCTTTTATCGTGTTTTGTGTCATTCTTTCATGGTTGTGTTTGCGGACCCCTACACGTCTGTCTGCACACAGACGGACTTCGAGTCATCCAGCTGGCAGTTAGATGTTAGCCCAAAGGTGTCCAGTGGTGGCGACACGGACGCAAGGAAGATGCCTCAAAACGTATAGTTGTGATTTCTGGTCTGGTGACGTCACTTGCGGTCATTTAAAGATATGGTACCGGCAGTGAATTGTTTTTCCCGAGGAGTCTACTGATGCCCTCGCATTGATATTTTACTGTAATTACAAAATTACAGGATGGCAGGGTAATCAATTAATCTGTTGGCAACGTTCGAGGAGTTGATGATTAGGGAAATTGACGCCGTTACTTAGTAGAAAACAGGAAGAGAGAGTGCGTGTCTTTTGCCCCTTTGCAGGAGGAGGATGTTCCACCGCTCCTCAACCGTCGCCTGCTCTGTCATGGTGACACTGTCCTCTGTCCCGCGACTGTTCGTTTTTCACGGCTACACGATGACGCACCCAACGAGGCCCAATTTCGTACTCGGTTCCGTGACTCGCGTTCCATGGCCGGTGGCTTTGCTGTTAGGAACGGCGTCGGGCGCACCGAGGCGCTTCGATCATCAAGCTCGTCGTCTCCTCTTTGACGATGCGGGCGATTAGTGGCTCGGGTCTTTCTTGAAGCCGGTCCCACCGGCAGGCTGGGACCATGGGTCAAGGCTCGCAGTGGCTAGCCTAGCCCGGCCGCCCACTGCAATAACGACTTCAGATCACGGCCCCAAAGGGCGATTGGCCGCTCTTGCTCTTTTTCCTCTCGTCGGCGCGGCTGGGATAAAAGTCGAGCCGAGAATTCACAATGAGTCAAGGGCCGCCCCGGCGCGGTGGCGGTAGCGGCCTGACGAATTCTTTCCTTACAGGAACGTGCGTTGCAAGTCGCCGGTCGGAGCGCTTTTTTGCTCTATTGACCGCCACTGATTTTTCCTGACCTTCACGAGGAAGTGGTGCACAGAAGTTTGACAGTGTTATCTCGGCGTTAAGTTTAGGGGTCTGGGGAGTGTTTATGTGGGTACTTCGGCTTTAACAACAGAGCAATATCTTTCCTTTTGTTCCATCCTTCATCGTTCTCCTTTCCTGCTGAATCCTTCTCATCCTTTCCTTTCAACATTTCCTTCCGAACCTTAGCAGGTCGCTGAACATTAAGGAAACGCCACGTTTTGTCTGAGCTGTAAAGGGTTTCGATTGAGCGAGATATTTTATTTTTATGCCGTCTGGAGTGGACGCAAAAGAATACAAGCTCAAGTTCCGGTAAGCAAACTTGTTCAGATTTAGAAAGATAGATAAACAAAGAACTGTGTAAATCAATCACTCACTTCCTGCGCAATACATATTGTCCAGTAAAACACCATGAAACGGTCGTTCAACCTAAAACGATCTTGCTTAGATGCTTAAGTTTACTTCATGCAAGACGGGCTTTCTAGCCCCCGCACGTAACTCGCGCTCTGCCTCTTGCCGTTCTAGCATCCTCCAATGCTATACACAAAAGGTGAAAGGAAATTAACCTGAAGCGAGGGGTAGAGCAGGTAGAGGAATAGAGCAGGAACAGAAAGCAGATTTAGCAGCCAGGAACGGGGAACGTTGTTAACGCTTTCTTCTGGCTTTTGTTCTAAGCTGTTTACTGTTCTTTCAGGACATGTTATAACTTCAAAAACCTCGCCTCTTGCTTCTGGTTCGACGTCGAAACAGACCTCGATTTTCGGTCGCCGTGGAAGACGAGAGGTAAAGGGCTGCGCGTCGTTCAAAATGTCATCCGCAAGGTTCCCAAAGACAAATGGCCATCGCGCGGTGTTTCCGCGTCTGCGGTGTTTTCACTCGGCGCTCGTGGATTCGAAAGCGATCGGCGTGCCCGAGTTGTTCATGCCCGACCGAGAACAGGTGCTGAGCGCAGGCGCAGCGCCGGTTCAACGCACCGAGAGCACGTAGGCCTCACGGGAGCATTGCTCGTGCGGACTGGCTTGCTGTGAGTTAGTGACACGATATGCATGAGGAGTTCAATATCTGGAAATTTTTTTGAAGCTAGAGCGCTTCTAGGAGGAACCTTGAGGATAAAACACTTGTAAAGTTTTTTTTTTTCAGTGAGATAAAAGTGCACCTATTATTTCGTTAGCAAGTTTTAATGCAATCAACGCTATCAGAATCAATCGAAACAGTAAAAATACTATCGGGAGCTGTCGCGGCAAGGAGCGAGATGCCTTCTTGCTTTATAGTCAGAACAAGGCACGTGGTCATGATGGAAGCCGGACGAATAAAGAAAAGGCAGGGCAGTAAAAAAAAAGCACGACACGCAGCAACAGAAACAAGGAATGTACTGGAAATACGTTTCAAATATTTTAAATTTTATTTAAACTGAAAGATACCGCAGCGGTGGCCTAGTGGGCTGGGCTCGATCCCTGTGCTGTCGGGTGCCCAAAGGTTAATACAATGGGTACAAGCTTTGCTCTGGACTGTTGCGCGGCTTATTTAGGGTGTATGCTTGAATGGGTCCTTGGAGGTGGCAGGTTCGAAACCCATCATCGGATACCCACCGGATGGGTACAGGCACCCCTGACCTGGCGACTGGTTTATTCAGGGGGTGCCGGGCCGGGGGCGCTCCGCAGATCCCGCCATACCCTTCGTGGATGTAGCCTCTTTCGAACAGCCACCTAAAAAGGTGGCTTGGGGAAATGGGTGCTCGGTAAATGGGTCTTTGACCCCACCTTGAGTAGAAGAAAAATATCTTGTCCAATTGCACTCTTTGGCCACAAATGCCCTTGCGCCATAAAAATATGTTATCATCATAATCATTTAAACGGAAGGGGCTTGCACATGCTACACCTAAGAAGGTAAGCAGGTATAGCTGACGGGTGCAAAAAGTGGCTGGCATTGAAAAATGTCAGCGATTTGATTCAGAAGCCGACTTTACTCAACGATGAGCTTCGACAATGTGGTTTCATGAGTATGCCTGAAGTTAAATCTTCAGAAAATTGTCATCAGATGCCAAGAAATCTGCTGAAGAAAGGCATCTTAGGATTATGGACCAGTAAATTCCAGAACAGCACGAAGACTTGGCAGCGTAACAAGAAATATTTTAGTATTTTTACATTACAGAGTCCCTTAAATGTTGGTGCGCAAAATAAAAATAACAACGACTATGCTTAAACATCTCATTTGAAAAATGAAACAGAAGCGCACTCAGCGGCCACATCCAATCACCTACCATGCGCGATATTACAAACAATTAAACTTCGTTTCAGAGTTTGCCTTTAAGTTCATTGTAAAACTCCTCTTTCCTTGCGTTTAAAAATTTTTAAAAGTACTCGAGGGCGTTAAGACTTGCTTACGTCACGCAAAGTAAGATAAATTATTTTATGCCAAGGGTCGAAAGTAAAAACAAGCAAAAATTGCAACAAAATCCGTAGCCTTCCATTACGGTTACTGTCGCTCTCTGCCCTCTATTACCTCTTCTTTCACCCCTTTCTTTACGATGAATGTCGGGTTTCTGTCGTGAGCAAGATAGTTACAAGGACATTCCTTCGGTTATTACTAATATTAATAATTTTAACACGATCTGTGCGAAAGAATAGCGGATTATAAGCCCGGAAACATAGCCGTAGTAAAACCCTCGCGCTTACTGCATAACTGATGGGCACTGAAAGGACCTGTTTTTTTTTTTTTCGATGCGATTTAGAGGCAGGAATAGCGACAGAGTTGGCTGTCGAGGATAGAAGAGCCGAACAGTAAGCATACGGGGCACACCTGTGTCTACTCCTTCTAGCCACGCGGTCCTAACAATGATCCCCGATTACTAACCACGATCGAGTTGGCATCCCGGCGATTGTCGTCTCGCCTGGACGCCCGGGTCGAAGGGCGCTGCTCGAGAGGCGCAAGGTGAACAAATGACCCTATCAGCTGTGGCGCGCCCTTTCAACCGAGCATCGCACCCGAGCGTCGGAAGTCATTTAATGTGCCGCTGGTTTCCGGCGAGCGATTCGCAAGGTGCAGCACGCGAGGCACCTCGTGTTCTAATGGCGCTCCGATTAATGACCCACAATTATTCCCCGAAGAGGTCCGCACTGTCTCCGCTAATGTACCAACTATTCCTCCTCTGCTCACCCTCTTTGCCTGTACTCGCTTCACTGCCAGCTCTTGGATGCGTCGCCAGCTATGTGGAACGAGCGAAGGTCTGCCTCGTTCAGTTCAAGGTGTACGATGTCTGACTGCGGATGCATCTGGAGCGCTGCGCTTTTTAGGCCGGTCCACTCCTGGGGCTTCAGCTCCGAACTTGATAGTTTTTTTTAGGATGGTACGGGTACATGATCATGCGTCGTGTTTCATTTGGCCTGGAAGAGAGCAGTCAAGTTCATTCATATTTTGTTTTCTTTGTAACATTGACCATTGACTTCTTTCGCCGTTTCGCTCTATCTATAACGCGATACAACATCATGCGGATTTTTCGAGCATTCCTACGCGTTTCAAAATGACACCTTGAACAAACAAACAAACAAACAAGCAAGCAAGCAAGCAATCAAACAAATATGAAAACAAACAAACAAACAAAAGCACATAACTTGCTAACTACATCATTAATCGGTTAATTAACCGCTGAACAAAAACCAACGGATGAATTCTAGCGTCCCGGAATCTGTGGCTTCTTCGCGTGCATAGTATTTTTTTTACACAAGAAGCGTCTTAACTAGGAGTCTGTAACTGCTCCTCGTTGCATGTTTTTTTCACAGTGTTGGCGGGTTTAGCCATGAGTTAGGTTTACACCTCACAATAACATACTAACCGGTCTGAATTCATTTGAGTGTCAATCGGTTTTAGACTAAGTATCACTGAAGCACACACAAAAATAACTTGCATGGTACTCGCTGCAGAGTGCAGTGCCTCCGGTGAAGATTTGCAGAGATAAGGTTAGTGATCCCGAGGTAAACAAGTTCGGCCCACGTGCGTGATGCAACCAGTGATGCAACCCATGAAATGAGCGTTCCTGAAAACAAGAAAGATTATACCTTTATATTTGTAGTATGCAGCTTTATCGCTAAAGAAGTGGTTAATTTTACAGCTAAAAAGAACACGTACAACTATCGGTGCGACAGCGCCCTAAATGTTCCTGTCCGATAACTACCCTAAACGAATCTGTATGTTCCGCCATTTTGCTTGCCTGGATACCATGTGATGTTCATATATAGCTGAGCTGCACCTGCCCATAAAGGGTCCGCTATGACATCCAAAAACTGAACACGTTTATCGCACGACCACAAACCACGCATTCTGGTTTGTCAAAAGCGGAAGATAGTAAATAGGTTAGTAGGTTATCACGTGACCAAGATTGCAATGCCGTTGATTTTTCTCCTCTGCAAAATAAACATGATACAACTGCTACTACTGCACTGAAAAAAACGCTGTAAACCTTCTAAAATTCTGCTATAGACGGATCGTTGTAAGATAAGTTTTGAAGTTCCCAATTACGGTTAGAAACGAATCAGTATATTTCTATATTGCTTGCCGAGATGATTTCCGTGCTTTATGTGCTTCCGGACTTGTAATCCTTAATTCAAATTTTTATGTTAAGCAGTTTTTTTTATATAGAAAGTGCTCATTTAAACCATTTTAGTCTATGACAGCACACATGGTTCAAATATTTGCGTTCACAGCTGGTAAAAATTTAGTGCCTTACCTGTGCCTTCTATCAACGAGTCTATCAATAACGTGCTACAATTTTCCTTTTCTGAGTAGCCCTGCGCAATGACGCTACACTTTACGAAGTGAAGTGCACTTCGCTGACGATGATCTTTAACTTAACCGTGTGAATAATGTGCATGAGCGTCGGCGCAAGAGTTCTGTGGCTGGTTTTTAGACTGCAACATTTATCATACGAACTGTTTGAACGATTTTTCGTTTCAAGACATGAATTTTACAAGAAGGAACAATAAGCACGCCTGCTACAGAAGACAGGTGGAAAAAAGGATAAGAGGAAACGTATTTCGACCAAGGAATGCCTTTTGCCTTAA
>JARKHS020029580.1:0-54327 GCA_030143305.2 Amblyomma americanum
GAAGGAGTCGTCTGCTCGATGCTGTGCAGCAAGACCAGCAGTACTTAGATACGCGGCATCCACTGCAAGAGGTGACAAGACAATGCTTTCATAGTTGATTAATGTGCCTTCAATGCGCAAAAAATATGTTCGTGGTAGAAGACCGATACGAACGAATACTTTCTTCGCTTCTCCGAACAACAATAGACGTATCACTGGACCTTCACACGTTTCATTTCTCCAGAAGTTAGCATGCCATTGTTTCACGCTTTTGGCCTGGGGCATTATTAATTAAACTGAACTGATAAGGACGTCTTATACACTGCACTGACTAACGTAGCATGGTGTAGTTTTTAGTGACTGGTGTATGCTGTCCTTTTTGCATTAACGTTCCTCGTCTAGTTTGGTCGTCGCAGATGTTTGTATGCGTAGAGAGCCGTTAGTTCTGTTTGCATTAACGTTCCTCGTCTAGTTTGGTCGTCGCAGATGTTTGTATGCGTAAAGAGCTGTTAGTTAACCAAGCTAGATATGAAAGTAGTAACATACTCATGCGTGCCGCTTTCTTTTGTTTCGCCTTGGTGTGTCTTTGCTTCATGAGAGATGCAAGAGTGACAAAAAACCAGCTTAGGTGGCACCGAGGAAATAATAAGCACTTTGCACCTTCCGGCCATGTTTTTAGGGTGCTCATGCTCGGTGAAATATTCGGGAAACGTTTCCAAGTCTTTTATGCGTTGTTAGGTGGACTTCAGTGCTGTAGCGTGGGATAAAATTTGTTTTGGTACATTTCGTGGTTCTCCTCAACGTTTAACACAAGTCAGAGCCATGAATGTGAACTGATGGTTCGGACATGGTGAAAAAAGCGCGTAAAGACGAAGACGGAACGAAGAAACAAGGACGAGCGCTCCACTCTCAACTGACCATTTATTCCCGAATGCACAGATATAAATACAGGTACAGGTCTTCACGCGCTTTTTTCACCATGCACCTAAGCCAACTCGCCCAACTTTCTGCTCTAGTCAATTTGATGATTTGGAGTTATTCCGGAAAATCGAAAATATTGTCCCGGGTGGTGTGACGGCTGCACAGACTGCTCATATGGCTTGTTCTCTTAAACTTCTCGTAGAAAACAAATCGACACTGGAGATAACAACAAATGCGCCCTTCGATAATCGAGTTCAGAATGCCTGTCTCTTTCGGCCGCTTTCAATTTGAAGACATGCGGTATCTCAATCTCAAGATAAATTAATATAAGGTAAGATAAGATAAGGATAAGATAAAGCTAAGATAAGGATAAGATAAGGATGCTTGACGGAGACGATGGACAGAGAGTATCGAAAACGCATAGATGCTTCGCTGGAATTAAACGTTTTTTTTCATTTAAATGAGGATGCCTAAAAATTCTAGGAGAAATTCTTCCGAAGAGACTGTCGTTAAACGCAGAAGGCCAGTTTTATATCATTTACAACATTGAGACCATACTGTATGAGTGTACAATATAGTCTTCTTAAAGAAAGCGTAAACGAGCAGAGCCCACCGCCGGGCTAATTGGTCCATTACTGTTGAAAAAGAGAAGAGTGCGACGCAAAAATGGGATAAACAGAATTCTCCAGTTTGTCACTCTTTGTTTACGCCCCGTCTTGATTCGCGCTCCTGTTTTTTTCTCTCCAATAAAAGCGTGCATCGCAAAATTCAGCTGAGTGGCCTTGAAGTCGGCATCGATTCCTTCGATCGCATTAATTGTCACTAATTGCACAGTTCTCAGGAATCAGTAGAACAGTGAGCTGAATTTCTGAAGGTAATGTTATTCAGTTTCTTCAAGGGATGTATTCTCTTTGCGGGCAGCATAATCGACGCAACTTGCATTGATTGAGAAAGAGACGGGCAGGTGGACTCTCGCAGCTTGCTTCCCTTGAGCAAGAAGGAAGGTGTACACTTGGAAACACTGCGTTCGCGAAGGCTGCGAATGTAGAATATGGCTGCTCTGTTGCTACATTCCCTTTTATTGTATAGAAAAGAGGAGCCGCCGCGGTGACTCAGTGGTTATGGCGCTCGGCTGCTGACCCGAAAGACGCGGGCTCGATCCCGGCCGCGGCGGTCGAATTTCGATGGAGGCGAAATTCTAGAGGCCCGTGTAGTGTGCGATATCAGCGCACGTTAAAGAACCCCAAGTTGTCGAAATTGCCGAAGATCTTCACTACGGCGTCCCTCATAGCCTGAGTCGCTTTGCGACGTTAAATCCGCACACACAATGCATACAAAAGACTCGCCGAAGAAGGTAAAAAAAAAACAGACATGCGGCAGTAGTCATTTCAAACTACAATAGAGCTCCTTGGAACTGAAATAAATTGTTGAAAGAACATGCACTTCATATTCTTTTGTGGCGTCAAAATCCCGAGACAGTTAACATATCACTGTGGGGCGACTTTTTCCCGGAACAGTACTGCTAAGTACTTGTAAATCGGGCATAAATTAGAAGCAGCCTACAGCATAACTCCACATGGGCTTGGTTCAGGTGAGTAGTTTGTGCCACCGTCTTTGCATGATGATGTCTCCCCCAGCCTGACTAAAATTTCACTAACGAGAATAGCGAAGAGAACAGAATGCCAACTGTATTTTTTTGCCTTCTAATTTTTACAGCGCTGATGTGTATTTTTTTTTTTTGCGAAAAAGCTTATGTCGCAAAAAGCCAGCTTATTTCGTGTCAAGGAGGCAATGTGTGCAGTTTGGGGAGAGAAGAGAGAAGGAGGTGTGCAGATTGCTTCAGGGAAACAAGGAGTGCCATACGCTATCAGTTCCCACCAATCAATTAAGTTATCAAACATGTATTTCATTACCATTAGTCGAGTTTCTTCCCTGAAAGTAACTTCATTCGTCAGTGTATTAGACGTAAACGAAGACCTTCACAAGAAATATTTTGTAAATGGGTAGGATTATTTCACACATGTAGCCTCCTCATCTAAAGGTCTCGAGCCACCGGTCGTCTGATATTCCATATAGCTGAAGTCTATAGTAGCAACTTATCGCTTGGAAGCGCTGTATCGACGACGTGAAAAGTTCTCATCCTGCAAGATTTAGAGCGCTAGGGCTGCAGTATTGGTCGCACTGGAGGACCCAGATGACTATTTCCCCTGGTGTCCGAGCTAACTTGAGCGAAGGGTTAAAAATACATTATTAGTGACAAGCGTGTGAAACCAGTTGCATATTGGTGATAGCCATCTTGCGCACCACAGGCAATTTTTTGTTTCACAATTAATTATTAGTTTAATTAAGTTTATTTATCTGAATTAATAAATCTTGTCTTAACACAACAAATTGCATTTGAGGAATTCTCGAGCACCTTCAGAACCCCCCCCCCCCCCCTCGGTCCTTTACTATTAGGAAACCCTCACGTGTGTCTGTTTTACGCAGCTTCAAAGAAAGCCCGCGAAATACAAAATGAACCACGTGACTCACGCACTTGCGCGCCAAGATCGTGCTTCTCTCAAGCGTGGCTTAAGCAAACGAACTCACCTGCAGCCTTGACTCGACGGGCTCGCACCACCGGCAGGCTGGTATATTGGCTGTGGTTTCTGGTCTGCGTCAGCCAGTGGCACACATGACGGTGCGAGTTGCCGCCGCCAACATATCGGCCTGCCGCTGCTGCGGGGCCGTCGAGTCTAGGCTGCGGTGATTTCGTTTGCTGAAATCACGCTTCAGAGCAGCACGATCCTGACGCGCAAGTGCGTTAGTCACTAAAGCCCCTTGATATTGAAAGTAGTGACACTATCCTCCACGATTATCCTCGCCCGCCGGCTGTGCGCTGCGCACGGCACGCTTCGCATGCAGGCCATCGTGCGCTCGCCGGTCCGATGTGTTCGCTGGCGCACTTGAGCGCGCCGAAGTTAGCGTTTTTTTCACGCTCTATTATTAAACACAACCATTACAAAGTGATGCGACATGCGTGACTCTGGCACGAGCCACATTTATCACCTTCTCGTTCGAGCAATGAAAGCACTAAACGTGAGCGCTTGCGGCACAAACAATCAAGCCGCACTCCGTGCTCCTCAATACGGCAGAGTTTTTATTAGCCCACGATTTGCGTTACTTTTGTATATTCAATATTATTCAGCACACTGACGCTCCGCTAAATGCAGATTTCACCTAGCATTACATTTTCGCGGAAATAAAGTTTATGACGCTGTTCTTTTGCAATCCAGCGAGGTAAAAGGTGCGATAATTTAGGTAAAGATGTTGTTTCTTGAGTGAGCGGCTGCGAAAATGCTGGGAAATTTTCTTCAATGCGCGTTATGCATTTTTAAGCAGGTTTCCGACCGAAATATTTAAGCTTGGCTTCTCGAAGTGGTACACACCGTGGCTTTATTGCCTGGTCATTACAAATTTCGTGGTTGAAAGAGAATTTTAGTTTCTAGTTTTTTCGTTAACTTTTATCTACTGTATAAGTCAGCCTGGCCAAGGGTTCGGCTTAAAATTTGGGGGGGGGGGGGATTGCTGGTGCCAACGCAAGAGTTTATTAAGCTGTGGAAAGAGATGATATTCTGTTGATGAGTCATCTACGCAAATCCCTCCAAAGCATTCAATGAATGCTTCAGATGCCCGTGCTGGATCAATATTCAGCACTGTAAAGCACAATTCGCACTATCTTATAAACTGCGGAGTTAAAGAATTTGATGTTATTTTGAAAACTCCATTCAATACAGTTTTTTTAAGCGAAATTTATTGCCCCACGGCATCAATGATAGGCGAAGGTGTGATGAGTGATGTAGTAGAGATTAAATGAATGGGAAAATGTTAGCGGATTTGATGAAGTCCAGTAAAGAGCGATGGTACGGTCCCTGCGTCCAGGCAGTGTATGAAGCAGGGTTGCTTGGTGAAAGCAGGGTTGCGAACCTGTGCTTTCAAAATGCTCTCCGAAAATCCTGTCCGCATTTGAAGTACGTATTCAAGTTTTCAACAACAGTGCAGTAGGCTATCGCATGCTGGCTATCCTTGCCACCTTCAGATTTCAGTATTAGAAAGTTTGCTCAAAAAGCTGAACACTGAGCTGCAGCCTGGTGCGCATGTTCCCTTGGAGAGACAGAAGGAAAAAATTATCTCAGTTATTCCATACTTGCATACCATACCTCACAATCTTAAGCGCATAGCTAAACGAATAGATGTGTCAGTTGTTTTTTCTGCCCCTGAAAAGTTAAATAGCCTATGCAAAGTTAACAAATGTGTTCGTCCTTTGTCCAAAGAGTGCACAAAGAAACATCGAACTCCGTTTATTGAATGCAAGGTAGGGGTTGTGTACCAGCTTCCGCTCTCATGTGGGCGAAAGTATGTCAGTCAAACTGGTAGATGCCTCAACGACCGCCTCCGTGAGCATAATCGCAATGTAAGCTATAAAAACTAAGATGACGGAGAACTTGTGAAACATTGCAACGCATGTGAAAAGTGCAGGCCGTTACTCGACAGGTGTTTTTTAGTTGGGAAAAGTAAGGACAAGCGTACTAGAGATATTATTGAAGCAGAAAAGATAGCCAGATTAGGAAGTGGTTGTGTAAGCACTCCTTCCCTCAGACTCTCAAAAAAAAAAAGAAATTGCATTCCTACATTGGCCCTGAGTTTAGCGCATGCATTGTGATGACACGGCAATATTTACATGTATAAATTGTTGTGCTTTTTTCCAATAAAATTGTAGGAATTAGCGCTATGTGTGTCTACTCGTTCTTGGTCACTTGTCCTGTTTGCGCTATTGCCCGAAGTATGAACCGACAAGCCCGAATTTCAACGTTGCTCGCCTTTTTTCTTCGGCTGATGTCATTTTTTCCTGGAGCAATCACGAACAGCCCGATGCCATTTTCACTCCGGCTTGTGCACTGAATTGCACTGCAACCGGACGTAACGCGGCACATAGCTCGAATTGTCAGCGCGTAACTCAATGGAGCTGGACCAGCAGCAGAGGCAGATGGCCCGCGCATGGCGCCGACGAAAAACGAAAACACAAGGAGGGAGTGAAAGAAGAAAGGAAGAGGAGGTGCCGTAGTGGAGGGCTCCGGAATAATTTCGACCACCTGGGGACCTTTAGCGTGCACTGACATCGCACAGCACACGGGCGCCTTAACGTTTTTCCTCCATAAAAACGCAGCGGCCGCGGTCGGGTTCGAACCCGGGAACTCCGGATCAGTAGTCGAGCGCCCTAACCACTGAGCCACCGCGGCGGGTTCGCAAACATATGCCATAAGTACTTTAAAAGGTGACCAATCAATTCTTCGCAAACGTGTCTATTTTCAGTGCGGTTGCAGATACAACTCTGAGAGTTTCTTAGGGCCATAGTAAAAAACAGCAGCCAACGCAGGTCTTGAGACGATAAAAAGTACACACCCATCAAAGTTGGAAGATGTACAAAGATAATAGTATCAAAGACGCACATCATGAAAAAAAAGGATCTATTAAAATACAGAAGCATAGAAACAGAGGAAAAATAAATTCATTTAACAAATCAAAATAAAAAATCACAAACCGTTAGGAGCTTTCAGCATATCGGGCTGACGCGTACCGTTTCAGTTGAGGTTGCAAAAAAATTGTTTCAGTTATTTCTTTGATGAAAAGGGCTCTTTTCGGGTGCTCCTCTAGAAGTGATGGTAGGATATGTTTTAATGACTGAAACTTGTACTAGGCGGAAATAGGGAAGTGACCAATATGGAAGGTTTCTAATGCACAAATTTGTTGTTCGTTGCTGTAATCATGCCACAAGGGTAAGAAAATTTACAGATTCTGCGGAAGAGAAATAGACCAGGTTTAACAACTGATGTTCATAACTGTGCATGAATCTAATGATGCCGTATTTCGGGAATAGGTTCTTAGTGGTTTTCTGTATGTCAACGCTCGCGAAATAACGAAAAACGTTTTCTAAAGCGTTTTTTTTATCAATGTTTCGTTTTTTTGTGGAGCTCCAAATAAGGCTACAGTAATTTATGTGAGGTGCGAATAGCGCATGGTATAACTAACTGAAGTTTAATTTGTTCAGGTAAGATATTTGTGCAGAGGACAGAGTGCCTGCTAACAAAGATAGCTCCTTGCACACATTGTTGATCTGGTGATCCCAGCTTAAGTGAGAGTTACACAGTAACACCAAGAACTTTATGTACATGTTCTATGGCGATATGGTCATTCATATAACGGATCGAATTTCGTAGTGTAAAACTTTTATATCTTGGTCTAAACATTAAAGCTTTAGTCGCTGTGGGATTACTTATAATGCGGTTAGACTGGGGCCACCATGCCAGTTTTTCGAGCGTTCTGTTGCACTGAAGGACCAGGTCATTTGGATCTTTGCCGGTAAAAAGGAGGAGACTGTCATCGGCATAGATATACCATTTCGCTGACTGGTATGTAATATATCATTAATGTATAGGTTGAATATTAGCGGGCCTAGGACACTACCCTGCGGTACACAACTTCGTATGGGTAGTAAAGGTGATTAAACATTATTTATACGAACACATTGGACTCTGTATTTCAGGTAGGACAGAATTAAATTGAGGGGTCCGCCACGTATTTAATATTGTGATAGCTTACCTATTAAAAAGCTGTGGTTGAGGGAGTCGACGGTCGAAAGCTTTGCTAAAATCAATTAACAGTCAATGATAACATAGGTAGGGATGAGTTCGGAACCACGGGTTTCTGCATCCAAAAACCACCGGACGTTGCTGGTAAGACACCCATAAAAAAAAGCCAAGTAACGATAGCTGCTGTAAGTCACCCCTCGATTGTAGGTCGCGGCGCCATCATTAAAACACGGAAGGTCATGGTCAGAGGCCAATGACACAAACTTTCTTCCCCTAAGTTCATCTATAACGCCTGAACACATGGTGTGGTGAGCGTTGAAGTAGCAAATGATGATCGAAGTGCCAAGTGTAACCATTATCAAGTCACTAAATCTTGCGGCAACGAATCGACTTGGTGGCGGCATGTACGCACCTACAAGCGTAAACGTGAGACTGCGCCTCTTCACTGTTAAGCAAACGTACTGGTTGTCGGTATAGGGGGGAACTGGATGAAGCACATACGTAAGTTCACGCAAAATGTATACGATGAATTTACTGTTTCCTCGGTGCGTGGGAGATGCAAATGCCTCGTAGCCTGACAGTCGCAAGATCTTTGGTACATTCGGCTAAAAAATAACAAGGATTGTGAAATTATTTACGCAAACATATTGCCGAATATCGAAAATTTGGGACTGCAGTTCGCTGTCATTCAATAAAAAAAGCGAACCTTACTTGAGTTTCTTTTCAAATGTTAATACTGATGGAGCCATTGTGCTAGCTATTGTACAGCAGCGAGAACTGGAGTTATCGCGTCCAGTACTTATAGCACATTCCGTACCTTAGGTGCGCGGGAGACAGCACAGCGCACATGACATTCATCATGGACATGATCATTGCAGTCACTTGCAGTTTTTGGCCAAAGTTTAAAACTTTGTATTTGTAACACTGGAACCGCGGCAGCTTCACTGACCATGTGAACGTGCTACGCTTCGGTAGAGTAACAGTCAGATAACGTCTGAAGCAGCACGTCCGGCTTCACCACACGTCAAGCTCCCGTGATTTAGTGCGGCAGGCGTAGGAGGAGGAGAAGCTGCAGGAGCATTTGGGTCCTCCCAGCCAAAAGTAACTGCTTTCTTAGAGTGCCTTCGGCGACGCGAGCGACGTCGTTGCACCTTAGCAGCGGCCTCTGTGTGCGTAGAAATATCTCGCCCCCTTTGCTTCAGCACTGCCCGTTCCTTCTTTAGGCGGCCGCAATCTTTCGAGGACGAATCGTGAGGGCTTCGGCAGTTTGCGCACTTCAGGGCACTCGCGCGTGACACTGGTTGAGATTGATTCCTGGGGTCAAATTTTTCAGCCATGTTTTTTCCTTTTTGTTCTCATATATCTTTGTTAATAGTAAGCCTTGGTTTGAGCTTTAGCGACTAACACTGCAGGAACAAAAAATGAGTATGGAAAAGAATATTTACAAAGACCACCAATGCGAGTATTTTTGCCAGCACATGTCATCTGTCTTGAGCAATGCGGCGCATTGAGGCCTAATTTTCGTAATAAAACTATTTGGCATTTTTGATAGCGTTCACGATCTCTCGTCACACTCGAATTGGAGGTTTTTTTATTGAATTCGTAAGCAAACCTTCATTTTCGCAAGGAATGATATCTAAATCTATTTTCGCTATCATCAGTCGGGTGGCGTCCATCGGGGGAAGAACAATCTCCCTCAGCAGGTTATTTGAAATCAAACAAGCAGTACAATCACAAATAACAGGCTGATGCAAAATTTGCTTATGCATTAACCAAAAAGCAATATAATCTTCCTAAACTCATCCGATGTTTCTAGTATTAGCTGAACACATTTACTACTGACGCAGACTGTCCGTGCAGACAAATTCTAATATCCATTAGCAAAATATTAGCTTCTTATCGAAAAATGTTGCTTTAGAATAATCACACCATTCATATTTACTTAAAGGTGAACATTCGCTTTTGACATTGAGCATGCGCTTCGAGTATGCGGCTTGTCTGTGGTGAAATGCATGAGGAATGGGCCTTTGACCCCACCCAGATTAGACGAAAATATCTTGCGCCATGGCGCTCTTTGGCCAATGTTGCCCTTCCACCATAAAAAATCATCATCGTTATTCATTTCTGACACCTATAAAGAATCATGGTGAGTGTAACATGACTGTTTATATGTATGTGAACGCCGTTCCGTTTAGTATACTCCGAGCAGAATTGTGCGCAGGCTCGTTCCATGCAACTGGGCAAGCTGCTCTTACGGGGTGAGCCTCGACTTAACCGTCTATTTACAGGAGAGCATCGCTGCTTTGTGCGCATGTGGAACTCGGCAACTGAATCAGCCTCAGCTTATACGGCGCTCTTGGTTAAATAAGAGACTATTGCACCAGACATGCGGATGTTTTGGGTTTGAATCCCATACAGGTGTGATGTGATGCATTTATTTTAAAGGTTAACTTTGAAGGTTTACAGTAATAATGCTTTGTAGCCTCTAATTTAGATGTTTTTTTATACATTTAAGTAGACGTATCCGAAATTTTAAAATGTATGTCTTCAATAAAAGTTACACTCTTGGAGATAGCAGATTAACCTCTGCACTAAACCTTGCTGTGCGACCTAGAAAAGAGCCGTAGCCTATACTATAGAGGTTACCATATCTATAGGTTATGCACGCCCTGTAAATCAGAAGCATACAAATTTTGCAAACTGATGCCTTTAATTAAGGTGACCTGATTAAGAGTGCATACTGCATAAATGTGAATTTTTTGGTAAGTGACGCCATAGAATTTTCTGGCAGGTAACATGCGTCCACATGAAAGTCTTGGCAATGAAGCGTCGCTTTTCTTTTGTTGTTGATAATTCCGAAGCGAAATGACCCACTGAAATCTCCGTCTTGAAACCCAGATGTATCTTCTCTCTCGGAAGCATAGTTCATCGAGCTGCACATCCTGTAATGGCCGATTAAGTCTCTGACTGCTAACTGCGCCGGAGGCTACACTTTCAAAGAAGTCGTTTGCTTGATTTTCGCAGTTCTCATCAAACAACATTTAGTCGTAAATACCTGGCAACTCTCGAAGCGACATGTTGATGTTTCTTTTATATCTGAGCATATTACAACGCCCCGAGCGCGGTGGTTAATGAGAACATTCAGGGAAACATCCCCACCGGAGACTTCGAAGCCGGTCGACTGACATTAATGCTAACCACACAGGAGGCAGAAACACAAGGTAACATAAACAGGTTGCTCGGAGCGTAGTAAAGGGTTCAGTTTAGCAGCTTTCGTCAAGTGATCGCTAAAAACAAACAAGAGCCTTCACTTAAAGTCGATGACCTGAAGGAACATCATGAGCCATAAACTGTTGACATTCGAAGGGTAAAATAAGTGTTTTAAATAGGGCGTGTAGAGGTAACTGGCTGTTTAGTGGCGACGGAGTTGTTTGCAAAGCGTGCAGAGTGCGCAGACTGACTTTCTCTCGGAACTAGTGAAATTTAGATGTGTTACCAGATTTTTCGGGGGAATCTTTTATAGGAGTTTTAAGCTCAGATACACCTTTTCTGTGACTTCATTTTTATATGCATTGTATTTTTACTGCACGCTTCAAATGCATCGTAGTGCATAATGCAGTATATTGAATTCGAACATAGATTACGAACATCACTGCATCTTAATATGTATGGTAAGAATTCTTCAATGAATTTCCCCTTATCAACACAAGGCATAAAAATAAATTAATATTTCGCCATGCCTTCCGTGACCTGAAAGACTACTTGGTTTTTTTCGAATTAATTTATAATGAGCACCTCAATTCCTCCATCTGTGTCTGCTTATATGATAGCGAGGGACTCGGTTATGACAGTCTCGATCCTAAAGGTAGCATAAGAGCGGTCTCGCATCATTGCCACTGCCTTCCCTTCAGTCACGTTTCACGTGGCACTTGCTGTATAGCATATATGGTTGGTTGCGGCGCATATTAATACTCAAAGGGTTAGGTTGAACTTAACAAACGTATTTTTGAATGTAGAATGTGGGACAGCCGGCGCCGTATTTCGAGTGGTAGAGAACCTTACGCGACATGCGGGGATCTTGAGTCCGGATGCCACCGGTGGCCTGCCGTGGTCTTTGATCAAAGACTATTGGCTTTTGTCTAAACACTGCTTTACTATAGCACTCGCAAGAAGGAAAAATGCATTCGAACTTGTGGGAAACCTTTCACATAATGAATAAATTTGCATAAGCATTAAAACAGAGACAAAATAAAAGAGAACAGTGCACACTTGTGTTTACAAACAATTTTTGACATCGCAAGAAGAACCAAAAATTTCGAGAAACTAAAAAATTTAATGATTACATTATAATTGAGATGACGATGCAAATATGTTGCGTTCATGTTCTCTGCCAGTCTTAGTTACTAAAATATGCTGCTTTTTCCTGATATATGTCTCCATTTTACATGTATTGTTACTATATTACACCACCTGTAATACCCGTTTGGTGTTGTGCGTACAGGATAAACAAATAGATTATCGCGTTCGCAAACCTCAGCCCCAGAACCATTACACCCATCCACAGTCCTCTGATTACTTCATATCTATTGTGTTTGTGTCCTATTGGAATCCAGGTAGCAACATCCCACCGCTGCCACCAGTTGTTGGGATTCAGGTAGCGTGACTGGGCCGGAGAAGAGACGAGGACGATCGGAGGAAGAAAACTTGGAAAACTTTATACAAGGACTATTTACATTATGTACAAGTACGGACAACTGAGAGTGTTTCTCAGTAAAGAGAGCTTCATAGGAGTCGGGAGTCTCTGATACCTCTCAAGAAGGGGGGTGGGGGGGGGTCTCTTGGCATCAGACCAGCAGCTCTTTAAATACTCTTCGTATTCCCCAGATCCCTAGCTGGGGAATACAGTTCGAAGAGTGATGTCCAATCACACGATGGCACTGATGGTACCACCCATGGCAGGGCGGTCCTGATGCTTCTTCGCAGCTCGGTCGAGGGAAAGGGAACAGGACCCGGTCACCTTGTCGTCCCCGCGGCTCCCAGGGGGCCGCCCACGTGCGTCCGGAGGGCAGCTGGATGACACAGGAATGCAGGCTGTCTCCCCGCAGGTGTCGAAAGATCCTGTACTGGCGACCGGAACGAATACGCTTATGGTCGTCGCTGGCATTCCTGTTGAACACTATCGTTGCTATGGGGACGCTATCGTCGCTGCTTCCGGCATTCCTGTTCGAACACGTGGGGACGCTATTGTTGTCGTTCCCTCTGGAAGTCCTGCAGTCACATCTCTTCGCCGAATTCCGCAACAGGAAGGAAGCGTGATCACAACAGCATCCCCGCCGCCAGATATTGCGCCCGGAAGATGAACTGCTCGCATGTAGCTCGGCTGACTGGGCTTGGCAGGAACCAGATGCTCTTTGGGAGTCTTCTGATGACCTTCAGTGCCGAAGCTCGGCATCGCTTCCCCTCGTCAGATGGCCGTTTTGGGAAATTCTCTGCAATGCTAGCCAAAACGGATCACAAACGCCAAACCACACCTGACAAAAGCACATGCCCTCAGAACCCACTCATACCGCCAGACCAAAACTCAAGGCCGAAAGTGCACTTAGCAAAAAACACTTCTACCAAAACTTGAAGAGATCAAATGCTTTGCCCGAATAAACACAGGGTGTCTCCCGACGAGTAGTATTGACAGGGCACCTGTCCAAGGCGTGTGCTCCCGCTCGAGGCGCACTTGGATAGGAAAAAAAATTCGATAACTGAAATTTGGCTGGTGCTTAGAGGGCACGCGGTACGGGAATAGGTGACTTGATTTGGCCGATGTGGCGTTCAATTTTGCCCGCCCCAATTCCCAGAGTCAAGGTACGTTACACCACTCGCTCTTACTTATACTTAGCCGAAATAAGGAAAACGTACTCCTAGGTATGTTACCTGATCGGCTGTTCGCTGGACAGCTGAATGTCGTGTTCGATGAGGGTTGTTTTTCCTGGTTTGTTTGAAAACCCCGCCTCAATGTCGCGGACGACGTTTTTTATGTCTCCTCGTTGACTTTCCGTCAAACGTGGCTCACTGTCGATTGAATTTAGCAGCTCATTCGCTGCTTGCTCGTCCTCATGAGGGACATAAGGTATGTCCGAGATCTCTTCCTCTGGCATGTTCAGCGCCATGTTAACCAAGGCCTGACGCTGCTCATAAGCCTTATGGAAATAAGGCTAAACGAAAATGTAGCCTTTTTTTCATAAGGCTTCATTAAATTACTGTGGATTATCCGATTGTGTTTGTTCTTAATTTTTTCATTATAGTTGGTGTCCGAAAGCTTGGACACCACCTTCGCTGGCCCTTCCCATTGCACCTCAAGCTTGTTCCTTTTTGACGGACGCAGCAACATCACCTGGTCGCCAGATTGAAAGGTGCGCTTGCGTGCAGGTTTGTCGTAGTACAGTTTAGACAGTGATTGCGCTGCTCTGACATTTGCTTCCATGAGGTTTCTGGTTTTCGCAAGTCTTTCGGGTAGTTTCAGGACGTATTCCACTACACAGGGATCCTCTCTGTAACCCTCCCATGACTCCCTTAGCATGAGCAATGGGGTCCTCAAGTCACGACCGTAGGCTAGTTCAGCGGGGCTAAATCCTGTGCTTTCGTGGGGGACGGATCTCATTGCAAAGAGTGCTGCTGGAATGCAGCCTTCCCAATCTCCCTTATGCTTAAAACACAGAGACCTAAGTATCCGCTTTAGCACTGAGCGCATACGCTCGACTGGATTTGACTGAGGGTGGTGAATGGAACTGTGGATTATTTTAATCCCACACCGTTCAAAGAACGTTGTTGTCAAGCAGCTTGCGAACACGCTCCCTTTATCGCTTTGTATCTCTGCAGGGAACCCCACGCGAGAGAAGATTGACAAAAGGGCGTCTACAACACATGCGGAACTTAGCTCCTTCAAGGGAATGGCCTCGGGTAATTTGGTTGCCACGCACAGTGAGGTCAGAATGTAGCGACAGCCAGAGTTGGACGCTGGCAGTGGGCCGGCAGTATCTATTACAAGACGCCGAAAGGGCTCTGTAATTATGGGAACTAGTGTAATGGGTGCTTTCCATTTATCCGTCGACTTGCCGACCCGCTGGCAGGTGTCGCACGATCTAACAAGCTGTTCCACATCTTTCCAGCAGCGAGGCCAGTAATATTCGAGGGCTAATCTAGCTTTTGTTTTCTTTATGCCCAGGTGGCCCGCCCATGCATTTCCGTGTGCGATCTCTAGAAGCTGCCGCCGGTACTTCTCAGGCACTAGGAGTTGCTCATATGCGCGTCCCTTTGAGTCGCAGTATTTCCGGTACTGAAGGCCTGATCTCTCATGAAAGCTGATGTTCTTTCTGGCGACTCCCTCGCTCACCTTCTTGCTTAGAGCTCTTAACGATGGGTCGTTTTTCTGCTCTGCAATAAGTGCTTTCCTATTTACCTTAGTCAACTCCTCCCAACAAGTCGAAGCAGGTGTTAATATCGAACCCTTCGCGTTGGTTCCTGTTGCCCCATTCTCTGCGGAATCGGCAGTTCCTTGGATTTCTTGAGCTACCGCTTGTTCGGGAAGACCTTCATGGTCATGTCCATGCGGTTTATACGGATCAATTTTTCTGCACGGATCCCCCGGCTGGTCGGGGGAGTGGTTCAGGGCCTGCTCATTTATCGGAGCGCAGTCGTGTTTCTTTGCGAGCTTTCGCGCTCGAGAACGTGTTAGCGCCATGCAAGCCAAGCCCGAGGTGAAAGAGAGACCTTTCTCTTTCCGCAGCTGCTCGGATTTGTTCGAAAACAGGTACGGCAAGTGTGTCCGCAAGTTTGCGCTAACTGCCGCTTCTGTGTCTAGCCTGCCAAAAGTCCCCTCTAGGGTCACTTTCGCTATAGGCAAGCATGAACTCTGTTCTTCGGCGACCTGGTTAATCCAGGCGCATTCGCCGGTGTAGTCCGTGGAGGAAACACAGGACGGGTGAGCAACATCCATGGTAGCCGCTGAATCCCGCAGTGCCCTGAATTTCTTGCCATTTATAACCACGTCCCGCATGTATGGCTCCAGCAATTTAAGGCTTTCCTCCGACTCTAGCATGCATGCGAACGCCATCTTTTGTTGTTTGCAGTTCACTGAGATGTGACCCTCCTTGATGCTATTATAGCAGACAATGGGCTTTCGCGCTTCAAACGCGCGAGCTCCAGGTGCCTGCTGTTTCGGCGAATCGGCAGATTTGGGTGACTCCATCTTGTTTTCGCTACCTCCTCCTTTTGATCCCGCTTCCTCTATTCGGTGATCTCGGCGTGCTGGTGGCACCCTTCGGTCGGGGATTCTCTTTAAATAGGCTTCTCCCTTCCCTAACCTGCAATCGTACCCTGCCTTGCTTTGGAGGTTTCGGTGAACGTAATACTCGTCTGCGAGTTGTGCTGCTTTGTCTAGGTCTATATCTGTTAGCCTATCTTGCAGCCATATCCTCAGATCTTCTGGAATTGCGCTATAGTACTGGTCTAGTGCGATGCACTCTAGTACCTTGTCATAACTTCCGTGCACCTCAGCGGTCTTAAGCCACTCGTTTAGGTTGAGTTTTAGCCGGTACGCGAAGTCAGTATGCGACTCTCCGCCTTTCTTTGCCTGCATGAATCGCTGCCTAAAGGCTTCAGCAGAAAGCCGGTACTTTCTAAGCAGTGCGCGCTTTACCTTCTCGTAGTCACCACACTCTTCCCATGAGAGGCGAGCCACCATTTCGGCCACTTCGCACGGAAGGAGAGGAAGTAACTTCTCAGACCAAGCACTCTTGTCGATGTGCAGCTTCCCGCATGCGCGTTCGAAATTTACCAAAAAGAGTGCAATATCGCCTCTGACGCGGTATGGTGAGACGAGGTCCTTCAATCTCTGCCTCCCTTGCTCCTCTACCGAAGCTACAGGGCTAAGACGCGCCATATTCCCTCTGTTCGACGCGATTTCGAGCTCCTTCATTTTTCGAGCATGTTCTCTCGCTTTTTCCTCTGCCTCACGAACCTCCCGTCTCTCTTGAGCCAACCGAAGCTCTTCTTTTTCTTTCTGCTCGCACAATTCTCTTCTTTCTTGAGCCAACCGAAGCTCTTCTTTTTCTTTCTTGCGTCCAACAATCGTTTCCAAAACCTCGTCGACCTCCTCAGTAGTCACGTCTTCCTGCCGCATAACCTAGAGAATTTCTTTTTTCTTTTCGCAGAACGTAGCGAAATCCCCAGCTCCTGGAAAATTTCGAGCAGGTCCTGCACTTTTAACTTCTCCATCGTGAGTTCCTCCATGCGTTAGCAAGCCCACTAAAACCAAAGCCCTAGCTTGAAGTGGACAAAGCAGCTTCCCTAAATCAATTTCCCAGACAGCAGGATTCCGTACCTAGCATCTGCCTGTGCTAGTACGGTCTGGCGAAATGAACGGAAAACATTGGGCACTCACCATGCCAAAGTATAGCTGACGCCTGTCAGCCCCGTAGCTGCCGAGGTCCGTTGGAGCCGGTAACTTCACTTGGACATCCCACCGCTGCCACCAGTTGTTGGAATCCAGGTAGCAGCATCCCACCGCTGCCACCAGTTGTTGGGATTCAGGTAGCGTGACTGGGCCGGAGAAGAGACGAGGACGATCGGAGGAAGAAAACTTGGAAAACTTTATACAAGGAGTATTTACATTATGTACAAGTACGAACAACTGAGAGTGTTTCTCAGTAAAGAGAGCTTCATAGGAGTCGGGAGTCTCTGATACCTCTCAAGAAGGGGGGGGGGGGTCTCTTGGCATCAGACCAGCAGCTCTTTAAATACTCTTCGTATTCCCCAGATCCCTAGCTGGGGAATACAGTTCGAAGAATGATGTCCAATCACACGATGGCACTGATGGCACCACCCCCACGGCAGGGCGGTCCTGATGCTTCTTCGCAGCTCGGTCGAGGAAAAGGGAACAGGACCCGGTCACGTTGTCGTCCCCGCGGCTTCCAGGTGGCCGCGCACGTGCGTCCGGAGGGCAGCTGCATGACACAGGAATGCAGGCTGTCTCCCCGCAGGTGTCGAAAGATCCTGCACTGGTGACCGGAACGAATACGCTTATGGTCGTCGCTGGCATTCCTGTTGAACACTATCGTTGCTATGGGATCGCTATCGTCGCTGCTTCCGGCATTCCTGTTCGAGCATGCGGGGATGCTATTGTTGTCGTTCCCTCTGGCAGTTCTGCAGTCACGTCTCTTCGCCGAATTCCACAGCAGGAAGGAAGCGTGATCACAACAGTCCCGAGCGCTCTAGGCTTCATTGTGGCCCCACTACTCTTTTGTTTCGTCTTGAAATGCTTTTCAAGGGCTTTCAAATATTCTTTTCCTTCATTATTTAACATGCTCGGATACTTCTTGACACGCGGGATTTTATGTTCCTGTATCGGTACTCGTCCGGTCCCGCATCCCGCCGTTAAATTTCATTACGCACCACGCCTGAGCTCTGGTGGGTTTGAGGAGCTCGACCAAGAGCTGCGCAGTGTGGTCCGGCGGAGCCATGCGGAAGCAAGCTGTGATGATTAGCAACCTCTTCAGCCGCGGATAGTGGCAGGGAGGAGGTCACGTGCTGGTACTTCACAGCGATACCGTTAAAGGCGCCGTCCCCCAGAAAATTCGGTGTCGGCGTTGTGAGCGAAAATTTATGGGCATGACTGGCAGGTTGTACCCAGAGAGCGACATCATCACGACATGCCTATCGGATAGTGAACAAAATTCCGACCGTGGCAGGTGGCAGTTAAATTGATCATTGGTCACTCGGGAAGATCAACCTGGGCCGCACAAGCCCACCGCTGGGAGCACCTGCCATCGCAGGGAAGTGGCGCATCGCTTAACCGCTGACCTACGCACCAGGAAGGGTATGATGACTCTCAGGGATCTATGAATGTATAGTAAAGAATGACCAATTCTGCATACATGGGAGTTAACCCATCTTAAATGTTAACTCCAGTTCTTTCTTTTTTTTTTGGGTGGGGGGGCGGGACTAAGACAAGCCTTTTAGTTATTGATGTGCGCTTCTATTTAAAGGAACCAGAACGCTAGGTTTCTCTCCCAATGTGGCGGCAGTGGACTGCGGACCTTAGCTAGCGGGCTGAGGCTCCTCCTCAACCATTGTTCGTTTGTTTTGTGTCGTCATGAATTCCATCTCGCCGTTTCCCGCCCGTTCTCTATCATGGTCAACTGCAAGGAGCCGTGCCTTCAAACTGTAAATTTGGACGTCGAGATTGGTTTGGAAACAATCGGGTGAAGGTTGGTTAAGGCTGGATGGCACATTTTCAAAGTATTCTTGCTATGATAAAACCGAGCAACTGGTAGGGACAATATCCCTCCCACTGTCTGCCCGGATGGCTTAGTTTCCCATGGTGCCAATGGGTGAGCGTAGTGGTCCACTGCATTTAATTCCCAATTGACACAGAAGTCTGCTGGCATCTGAAAAGCCAGTTGCACTGACACATTCGAAGTGAAAGATCTTAATGAGCCTTAGCGATCCGATTGGGACCGGCGGTTAATTCGACAAATAAAGTGGAAAACCTAGCACCATATTGAAAACCCAAACTAGGATTAGGAGATAGTCGTGTAGGGTGTTATCGCCGTCCTCAGAGAGGAGGGGATCGGTAAGGAATAAGTGCTATGGGAGAGGGAGCGAGAGGCGAGGGCCGGGAAAAGCTTTGCTCGTTGGTTGTCGCCAGGCGCCTGTGAGCTCGAGCCTTTTCGGTATTGCTCTGTAGAAGGGAAGGCGCTGCCCGTTGGTGCAACGCCAGTGCTTGCAGCAACAATGAAATCTAGTGTGAACCTGCTACTAGGAGTTTCGTCCTTCTCTTTACTGTGTCACATCAGTGCTGAAATGAACAGAAAGGCTTGCAGGGAGATCGCGAGTATTATCCCGAATTTCAGCAATAGTTGCTATGGGCGCTTCCGCCTCTGCCCCCATGGACATGCCAGGCATTGCTGAAGAAAGGCTTCGTGGCGGGCTCAAGATAGCGAACGATAGTGCCGTAAGAGATCGTGAACGAAAAAATGAAGATCCAGCTCACCATGAAGCTGATGCCTCATGCAAGTGAAGACAGGAACTCAACACGCGTGCCAGAGCAACCGAGGGGAAATAGAGTCAGTAAGGTCCTGCGTGTGCTCTGCCGAAGCAGAGAAAAGGAAGCTTCAGAGGCAAGTAAAGGCCAAGGTGGTGTTCCTGCTCTCACTACAATTCGCATTATAAAGTAGGTACCGTACCGCGACGATTTGTATTTTTGCATTCTTCGTAAACCTTCATTAGGATTGGGCGTAGTAAATAATTTACTACGCCACTACTCTTATCTCGCCAAGTGAAAGCTGCTTTTTCCATGTAGCACACCACCGTGAAGAATGAACTGCTACGACATTTGTGCGAAAACACATGATGTGAGTCAGGCTCTGTGAAGTATGGAGTCTGTTTCACATGATGACAAAAACGTGTTTGTTTTGGCCTTGCCTACATGGGGAATACTTCGAAGTTTTGACGCAAATATCGCGCAGTTTCTTAGTAGCTATTTTCTGCTTATTCCAGGTGACGAAAGCTGTCGGTATGTTGAAGTGGAGAAGATTTGTTGTGTATTTTGAAGTCATTTTCTTCATATCAACAGGTAAACAACATCATTACCGCGGATGTTTGCAACAATATAATAATTTCCATTTTTCTAGGTGTTGCTGAACCACCCACACGCTCAGTTGCCGATCAATACGTGGACGACGTGCTAACCGAAGTGGGACTGAAGCTGAGAAAGTCTGGGATGTATACCATACGTTTGGGAGATATCACCCTTATCGAAGGTCAAGAGCAGAACAAAGTTCTGTTGGAAGGAATCTTCGGACGTTTAGATGGTGTGGTCGGAAACCTGCGGAGAGCGGGCTCCTGTCCCCGGCATGAGACAAGGGACGGGCATATTATAGTCTACTGCTTCCTCAACATTAATGGAGTGGCCATGGAGTATGAAATTGTGCCAACTGAAACGTTTAATGGGACGAATCGAAATCATAAATCGTTTAAGGTATCTGTGAAAGTCAAGGATAGCAAGATTGTTCTAGAAACGTCGAGAAAAGAAGGTTAGTATTGCCCTTATTCTATACTATCTTTCTAATAATTTCTCAATGTGCAGAACTAATTGAGCAGCTAATTAAGGACGCCACGTTCCTGAAAAAATTGAAAAATTGAAAATTGGTTTTTAGAGAAAGGAAATGGCGCAGTATCTGTCTCACATATCGGCGGACACCTGAACCGCACCGTAACGGAAGGGATAAAGGAGGGATGTCACGTTCAGAATTTAGACCAGATGAAAGTTCAGAAATTTGTATTGCGAAGCTGGAAATGCAGGTCACGCAGAAAGCTTTGAAGACAGCAACAACACAATTTACTGAGCAAATTTTAAGCCCTGTATTGGACTGATCTACAATGCACTCGCGTTCCAAGTTGCAAGTTGCACAGTAGTAACTAGGACCCAAAATTTATTATCGTCCGTGAATATGAAATATTTTGCACATGCACGTCATAATTCGCTGGCGTCAGGACACTTCACTTGAAAGCTAGTAAGAGCTTTAAAAGCAAGCAATATTTGACTGCTTTCAAACATTGCAGGGACGTAATCTTCGCTTTCAGTCGTTAGGCAGTTTCAGCAGTAATAGGTTGATTTACAGAGGGGTAGTTAGTAAATAACAGCGCATGATTTCTTGTTACAGATTCTACGGAGCCTCCGACAGTTAAACATTTCACTCTGATTTACGCAGTTTTTGATTTACCTTCAGTTGAATACAATAAACCCCATGCGGTCGGACTGCTTGTACCAACATGGTTGAACAAATACTTAACAACACGTTTGGAACATGCTCTGACTGCAGGCGCTGTTCGGAGCGCTGTCGAAAGCGCAGTTGGAACGACATATTTACCTGCACCCATGAAGACGAAATGAAGAATCAAACTGTGTGGAAAGTTTGCTCAGTGAAATAAAAATATTTGTCTTGCGGCTTACAGAGTCAATATTCGTCTATAGTTGAACCAAGATATTTTGATCAAGCGGAATGATACAGGAGCAATGAAATAACTCTGCGCTATCAGCAAGATGAGTCCGTTGGTGAGCATATTCATTTTGTTTATGAATTTAAAGGAGGCAGAAAATCTCCGCCTTGTATTTGTACCAAATAAATGTTTAATGTTGTAAAAACTTGACTGCGCGGAAAACATTTCCTTGAAACCCCCTTCAACTTGAGAACAGAGAACAGCGTCAATTACCTGTACAGCTTCCTGAAGGTAATAATGCTCGGTATTATGCACCAAGATTCAGTAAGCATTATCAGCTCCAAATTGGATCCTGATCAAGCGTTGCGGTTTATTTTGCAGGGAGTTTCACTGAAGTAGGGTCAAATAAACTAAAAATGAAAAAAGGCACTTCACGAAGGCCCAGTTAGATAAATAATTTAGGCAGTCGCCTTCAACAGGAGAGAACATTCGCAATGGGTCTAATTTCCTAAATAACAAAGGTAAATTAGGTGATTAGGAATAATTACTTATTAGAATGCACCATGGGGCTGCAAAACAAAGGTTTACAGCTGTCACAGAAACTTTGTAGTTGAAGAAAAATTCATTTTGGTAAGGGATCGAACCCAGGGCCAACGCCTATCCGAGACAGTCGCTCTACAAACTAAGCTAACTAGGACGGCTAGAGGGTAGTGTGGCGAGAGTGAGTTGATGAGTAATTGCACACTTAATACAAATCAACTCCACCTTGACGGATTCCTCGTAACATTGCAGTAACACTGTTCCACCTTCGAGTTGATCAATTGGCTATCGCCCTACAATTTGCTAGCCGTTCCTGCCCTGGCTATCTGGGCCGACATCCTGCTTCTACACGCGGATTCGAGGAAATTCACTTGCCTACCTGGATCTTATGTTTGTTCAGTTCTCCCAACCTGAAGCATATACCGTAGTGTAACACATGTGTCTTTTTCTGATCCTAGCGCCACGAAGCTTAGTAGTGTTTGTAAGTTCACACTAAACGCCGTCGTCACTCGGCTCTATCATTTCGTTTGTGACGCGAGATGCGACCAGATTTTTCTCGAATAATCACAGCCACGCGCAACAGCTTCCACTTTCTTCTAGATTATTTTATTAGCTTTGGCGCCTTATCTCTATGGTTCCTTGCCAGCTTCAAATTGAGCGTGGGTGACAGCCGCATGAATTCTGTTCGACTACCGCCAAGCATGTTTGTTGCTACGCCAACGCCGAGTCATTTAGTTCTTTGTGGGCGTGAGTCAGCCCAATAAAGAGTATTTTGTAAGACTTTTCGCTGTATTCCTGACTGTTGGACTGCTGTCACCATTACGTGACATCTAGAGGAGGTGGTGGCCTGCAGTTCTGCTGCACAAGCAACGTCCTTTGCATTTCGCCAGCCGCGCGAATCGCCGATATTCTATGGCTAACCAAATGAGGAAGCAGAAGAACGGCTGGATATCTTCTACCAAGTGGCCGCGCTAAACGCCTGGGACAACGGCGCCAAGCTCCGAAATGTTTACTTTGGATTGGACGGCTGCCCCGCCGCGGTGGCTCAGTCGTTAGGGCGCTCGACTACTGATCCGGAGTTCCCAGGTTCGAACCCGACCGCGGCGGCTGAGATTTTATGGAGGAAAAACTCTAAGGCGCCCGTGTGCTGTGCGATGTCAGTGCACGTTAAAGATCCCCAGGTGGTCGAAATTATTCCGGAGCCCTCCACTACGGCACCTATTCTTCCTTTCTTCTTTCAGTCCCTCCTTTATCCCTTCCCTTACGGTGCGGTTCAGGTGTCCAACGATATATGAGACAGATACTGCGCCATTTCCTTTCCCCCAAAAAACCAATTATTATTATTATTATTGGACGGCTCTGCCAGGACATGGTTTGAAAGCCCCGACCTTCCCCTGACGACCTGGGGTACCTTCAAGAAAACTGCTAAGGACGTTCAGCAGCATCGTCCGGAACGATAGAGCCGGATGTTCTGATGCATTCAAGAGATCGGCACCCAAGTAAGAAAGTGACTGCGTACGTAGAAGAAATGAAACGCCTTTTCTGGCACGCAGACCCTAGCATGAGCGAAGAGAAGAACGTGTCTTTAGGAGCCACTTTTCACCGCTCTGTTCCGCTGTCCACGAAGACTGTCGTCAAATTCATCGCGGAAGCGGCCACCATTGAGGGGACCCTAGATGCCATAGCTCCCTAGTACAACCCGCAGCTGCGCGTCTTCTCTGACAGCCATCGGGATAACGTGTTACCGACAAAAAAAGATTACGGAAGTCATGCGTGAGATTTTACGGGAGGAGCTTCATCGACTTCTATCATTGTCACCTCACGTCGTCTCACTAATAAACGTGGTCCGGGAAGGCGTCAACTAGACTTGGGGCCCCTCAAGAGCATCCACGGCTATAAAAACCCAAGCCGTGACTTACGCCACCATGGTACTCAGCGAAAGACGTCTCGCCATTCCACGCCTGGAGCCCTATCTGCCGCCCCAGCTACCACAGTCGCCTGCCCTCCCACCAGACTTTTATTAAGCTCCGCTAAGGGAACCAGACCTTATGAGGACCCCGATCAAAGGCACCCACTCTGCTTCCACTGTGGTCAGCTTGGACATATACTCTGACACTGCCCATACATAAGAATGGGCTTTCGGGGTTTCGCGTTCGACGCACCACGACCACAAGCCAGCCAGCGACCTCGCGAGATACTGGAATATTTGCGTCATGTCGATTGTATGCAGAGCCGCCCGTCGAAATTCCCACCGCCGTCGTTTGTGCCGTTTCTATCAGCACCTCGCAGCTACGCAGCGACCGCTCTGTGAGGGTCCCCAGTTCCCGCAGGGGAAGCTAAAGACAGCAGCTATTAGAGGGGAGATTTTTCACGAGCGACACACCGAAGATTCTCTACCAAAGCCACCCGACGACGCATACGACAGACGCGACCGCGACGCGGCACGAATTCAGATTGACTGCGCCGCCCAGCGAAATTACAACGACGTATCCCAGCTACGATCACAGAAACAGAAAAAGCCTAGGCCGCACTCCGAGACCAACTTACACTGCGAGGGCACGAACCACCGACCTTGAAGTGGCTGCCAACGGTCGCACGGTAACTGTGTTAGGACACACAGGAGCGGTCTACTTTGCCATCAGTGGACCGCTTGCAGCAAAGCTCCAGAATGTGACGACCACTTGGTACAGCCCACAATTCCCCAGCGTTGGAGTCCACTAAGTTTAACCGTCAGGACAACGTACCACTCGAGTGAAGGTCAGTGGGCAGACCTACCGTACAACCTTCATAATGATGCAGCAATGTTCCAGAGACATGATTTTCGGCAGGGACTTTTTGACTGAGCATTAAGCGATCATCGACCTTCTAAGTTCATCACGTTTTCGACGAAGGAAGCTCAGCCTTCAAAAACAACACTGCAGCTTCCCGGCAATTTGAGTGTGCTCGATGAGCAAGTGAGCGTTCCACCCCGGTAAAAAGCCACCGTCCCGGTGGGTGCCAGGATTACAGTGAACATCGAGGGCATCATGGAGGGAAACGCTGTTGCTCTTATCCCGATGAGTGGACATCGCTTGAGGCATTTCCCGCTTCCGAAATGGATGAGCTGAGGTGCTGGTGACAAACTTCAGAGAAGAATACCGACGAACAGAGGCGCGACGATTGCCTTCTTAGATGAACTATACGACGTTCGAGGCGCCTTCATCCTCTCCGACCGATCCGCAGATTTGTCTACTCAAGAGGACTAGCCCACCTACGGCATCAACCCAGCACTACCCCGGAACAGACAAGAGCACATCCGTACTCGTCTTCAAAGCTACAGCGAGTGCTTTTCGTCGTATTCGAAGGTACGACAAACCTCCATTGCCAAGCATCGCATTGCAATGGACACGCACGCCTGACCTCTTCGCCAAAACCCCTACCGTATGTCGCGAGGAGAACGCCTAGCCATACGGGACCTTTTGGAAGAAATGCTTCGCGGATACCTCAGCCTGGCGTTGAAGAGCCCCTGGGCGGCATCGGCTGTTAGGTGACGAATAAAGGCAGCACAATTCAGTTCTGTGTCGTTTACCGCCGCTTGAAAAACGTAATAAAGAAGGATATCTACCCCCTTCCCCGCATCGACGTCGCACTAGACCGGATGTGCAACGCCAAGTATTTTTCTTCGATGGGACTAAAGAGCGGTTACTGGCAAATTGAAGTAGATGAAAAAGACCGAGAGAAAAACGCACTCATCACGCCGGATGGCTCTTCGGGTTCAAGCTGATGCCATTTGAACTCTGTTCCACATCAGCGACGTTCCTGCGGGTAATGGATAGAGTGCTTGCAGGTCTGAGGTGGCATATTTGTCCAGTATGCATAGATGACGTCGTTGTCTTCACCTCGAACTTCGATGACCACCCGAAAAGGATTAGATCAGTGCTGAAAGCAATCAAGTCGTCAGGGTTAACCTTCAATGCAGAGGAGCTCCACTTGGCCTATGAAGAGCTTGTCACGGATCTCTCCGGAGAACACTCGGACCGAAAGAATGGACTAAGCGACGAGTGTACCCACACAAACGCATATTTAATACACCCTACGTGACACACACACTAGAACACAAAACTAACCAAACTAACACAAAACACAATGGCTATATATACACACGACCCGGGCACACTGCTACCAGCGTCTACTACTAGTGTTCTATTCGTGCTCGGCGTTCGTGCTCACGGTTGGTTCGGTACGGCTGCGGCGTTGTATGGATCCAGTATCCGGCGTCGAGGCCGCGTTCGACGTGCTTGGACTGGCGTCGCTGGCTGTGTCGTATAAGCTCCACGTCCAAGCGCCCGTGGAGGTGATGCCGGTGTTGTTGGCGTTGGGGGCACCACCCGGATGGGTGGCAACAGCCCTGGAGACACCCCTGCCGTAGCAGGTGGTAGCGTCCTTCGTTGACTCCCCGGAACGGGCTCAGGCACGGCAGGAAGTCCACGATGCGATGCCGTAGAACGCGAGCCCACCGGAGCAGTAGCCGGCGTCGCTCTCTTCCAGCCCGAGCGTCCCTGACCCGCCGGAGCCTCCGCTTCTCTGTTCTTCCCCGCCGTGCCTCGCTCTCACTCGCCCTTTTATACATGGTTTGCATGTGACGTCACGTCCGGCGGCGCGCGCTGCGGCGGACATGTTGGTGCAGTCTGTGCGGAGTCGGTGGAGTGCGTATCGCACGCGTTTCCTCGCTAGTGGTAACACGTGCAATTTTGTTGCCTTTTGTGTGGCATGCCGCCGCTTCTCAGTAAGCAGCCTTTAGACGCTACCTACCGCTTAGATCTTACGGGGTCGGAGCGGGTTCGGTATGCGGAAAAAGTGCGTCTCTGCGATAATATCGACCCGTTCATGCTGCGGCCGGGAACGGACACAAGCGATGTCGACATATTTCCAGAGATTTGTTACGGTGACATCGTCAATTACCTTGTTTTTTCTGCAAGCTTTCTGACCCTTGAAGAAATGAAGGCGTTTAAGTCCACCGAGGCGCATAATTATTTCACTAGCGGCTGGGTGAAGGGACTGTCGGCAAAACAGCTGCAAGGGGACAAGGTGCTTCTACTTGGAGAGGTAAGCCGCAGGGCATTGATCTTTGTAAGGATTAGAGTAAAGAAATAACGGTTATTAAATCCACAAGTGACTGAGTGTAAGCAATCACTCAGTAAAGTTTTAAAAAGAACTGTTTACAAACTGTCAGGCTAGTGATTCATTTCTTCATATGTACTGAACCTGGACGACTTCAGATTAAATCACGAGTTATTCTATTTTTATGGGCATATGAAAGGAACCGTTGCTGGTTTATCTTAGTTTGGAAACCCAACAAGTTATTGCGCAAAAAAGAACCGGTCATGCGTGGAGAGATTGTTATCGCTCGCTACAGATTTGTCGACCAACAATTTAGGTCTCGCCTGTCGCGTCACGCACTATGGCCCGCATTATGTGATCAAACTCATCGCTGTTGCCGTTTTCGACGGTCCGGTAGCGCGACAAGATCGACAGTGACGTGTGCCTTCGCAGAGATGTGCCCAATGTTAATTTGGATTCGTAGCCTCCATTGTTCCCGATTCCTCAGCCTGACACTCCACTTGAGCCGCGCGTTTCTGGGTCCGTCGTCTTGCCGCGCGAGCGTGGCGACCGGGATCACCATGTTTTGCGCTGTAGCCGAGCAAAAGCGTAGGGGCCCAGTCCGGGTCCGTCTCCTCCCACAGTTTTGATGGTCTGCCTACAAAATGCAAGAAAAATTTGTTTAAAATGAGATTTTTCGCTATGCTTGTACGTCATGCACCTAAATAAACACTGTGCATATGCAACGGACTTACCTTTTACGAAGTGGGCGCCGCAAACACGTATGCCCGTCCTTTCGGTGTTGAGATCGGCACGTTTTATACGAGCCAGCCACCCCTCCCGTCGCTTCGCGCATAAAGCTTTCGTACGGTCACCTTGATGCTCGATGACCTTTGGAAGACGAAAAAAGTTTGTGTTTGTTGATTTCGCCCAACAAGTGCGGTTGGAGCATCCAACAACAGCGCAGATAACCATCGCAACGCCGTCGAAGTACACCGTACGCGCGAATTGCATCAAGTGCACCACGGCCGCTGCGACTGCACCAACATGGCGGAACAGTATCCCAGAGTTCCCAGCTACGACGTCAGTGCAAGCCATGTATAGCCTCGGTGTTAGTCCACGTAAGCCTTGTCGTCGTCTTCTCTTCTCCACCAATCATCTCTCTCCACCTCACCGAATGCTTCTCCACCAATCATCTCTCTCCACCTCACCGAATGCTTCTTCCTCTTCCTTATTCTTCAGTTAATTCGCGTCGTCTTCTTCACACCACTTTCCTTTAAAATTTAATTTAGGCTCCTTAATATATGTGACAGAGCTGTGTGCAGGTTTCTCGAACTGCACGCGTAATAGCGACGATTTGTAAAGATCGTCTATCCTCGTACCCAACTTACAAAAGCATACGTTCCATTTTAATGGAAAACGCCCCAAGTGGAAGCCTTCACGGAAATTCATTGCCGTCTAGCAACCCCTCATATCCTCTGGCACTTTGACGAAAATAATAATAATAATAATTGGTTTTGGGGGAAAGGAAATGGCGCAGTATCCGTCTCATATATCGTTGGACACCTGAACCGCGCCGCAAGGGAAGGGATAAGGGAGGGAGTGAAAGAAGAAAGGAAGAAAGGTGCCGTAGTGGAGGTCTCCGGAATAATTTCGACCACCTGGGGATCTTTAACGTGCACTGACATCGCACAGCACACGGGCGCCTTAGCGTTTTTCCTCCATAAAAACGCAGCCGCCGCGGTCGGATTCGAACCCGGGAACTCCGGATCAGTAGTCGAGCGCCCTAACCACTGAGCCACCGCGGCGGGGGACGAAAATGCCGAGTCTGAAATTCATACCGACGCGTGCATCATGACCCCAGCAGCAGCAGCCACCGAAGCAACGGCAGCGCCGGCAGCCGCAGCGGCGATCCGGTTGCCCGGCGTCCCGTACAGCGCGGCCCGAGCCTGCGGCCGCTTCTCATGGCCAGCCCCCTGACGCACGGGACGCGGAAATCGCGCGCCTAAAGCTGGCGTTGCGCGCCCTCAGCGCACTTTTCCCGGAAGGCACGGATGGACAGCGGGCTTGCATAGAAGCAGCGGGTGCTCCCGCACAGATAAGCCAGCATGATGGCTAGCCGCCGAACTCCCTCCCGCATACCATCCATCCTGCAGTGGAACGTGCGCTCACGTGCGGGGCGGTACGCCGAAATGCGAGTTCGCATCGCACAGGATTCGCCAGAAGTTATCGCGCTGCAGGAGACGTACGTACGTTCACACGATGGGGAGCCCCAGATGCGGCTACTTGGCTACATTGGCTACCACTCAGCCACCACGTGCGAGGAACCCGCCTGTGCCGCAGTGCCCTGTTGTGACACATCTCATCGCCCCGGGAAATCAAGGTGCGCGATATACGTGCGGCAGGACGTCCAGCACACCCTCGTCGGCTCGGCGGCGGCGACATCTGACGCCCAGGAGTGCGTGGTGGTGACAGTGCGCGTCGGTGGTATTGACACGTCGGTGGCCAGAGTTTATGTGCGTCCAGCTGTCGCGTGGAACGCGCTGTGTTTTCGTGCTGTGTCTTCGTGCTGTGCCCCGCGCCAAATCGTCTGTGGTGATTTTAACGCCCACCATAGTGCGTGGGGCAGTGTGCGCCACTCCGCGCGTGGAGACGACCTGCACGACGCAGCAACGCAGCTGGGACTCACCCCCTTGAACACCGGCGAGCCCACCTTTCGACGACGCGGAACAACCGATTCCTGCATCGACGTTGCCTTCGCATCCAGAGGCATCGAGGCGACATTGCGCCGATCACCATCTCTCTGGGGCTCGTATCATTACTCTATCCTAATCGAACCCACTGCGTTGGAGGCGCGCCCCAAACATGCCTACTCCATTACCAACTGGAGTGCGTTCAGGCGGGCGGTCGACGAGGCGGCGGCCACTGGCGCATATTTCTTTTCAAGTCTAGTTCGAAGCGCTCTCGCAGCCACCCAACGAGCAGAGGTAAGGGCAGGGCAGCCCACACCTGATATGAAGCTGCTCAATCTGCGCGAGAAGAGAGATCGCGCAGAGCGACGGGTGCGACGGCCTGACAGAGCCGCCGACTGGACTGTCTACAACCGCTTGGACGCGGCAGCGCGCCGCCGCGCCAACAATCTATACCGCAGTAAGTGGGCTTCATTATGCCAAAGGATGGAGGAAGATGTCAGCTCGCGGAGGTTGCTTGACACCCTGCGGCGCATCACCGAACCACAGGCAAACCGTCAACCGCTGGCCGCCCTCGCAATCTCCAGCGGGCTCAGCTTTGAAGAGTTGGCAGAGTGGTTTGCCGATCGGTTCGCGCCGCCCAGCCCAGCAAACGCAGCTAACATAGCTGATCCTGAGAGCCCCGGAAGCGGCGCCAGTCCATCGCCCGTCGCCTCGGAAGGTCTATGTGATGCGCCGTTCACCGCGGCGGAACTCAACAATGCGCTGCAGCGGTGCCGCCGCCGCTCGGCGCCCGGACCGGACGGGGGGACATACCAGATGCTGCGAAACCTGGATGCGCAGCAACGACAGATCCTCCTGCAGCAGATCAACCTGGTGTGGGAACGCGGGGAGCTACCGGAGGATTGGCGAACCGCGGTCGTTTGTCCCTTCCGACAGGCAGGGCGCCCACCTACGGAGCTGAGCGGATATCGGCCAGTGGCATTAACATCGGCGGCTGGTAAGCTCATGGAGCATATGGCGTTGCAGCGTCTGAACGAGCGGGCTGCGGAGGCTGATTTGTTTGACGCGCGGCAGACGGGTTTCCGTGGGATGCGGTGCACGGCTGATTCTATATCGGACGTTGTTACAGCGCTGGAGCATGCCAGGACGGCAGGCCAGGTTGCGCTGCTGTTACTACTGGACGTCTCGGGCGCTTTTGACAAAGTTCACCGCGCACCAATTCACGCGGTGCTTGAGGGGGCCGGTGCGAGCGGGCGCCTTTTGCGATACGTTCAAATGAGGCTTCCTGAACGGGTGCACCATGCGCGTACGAGTAGGGGGTAAGCTCTCCAAGCCTCGCCCGGTGGACATGGGCGTGCCGCAGGGCTCTGTCTTATCACCATTTCTGTTTATTGTGGCCATTCCGGTGGTGCCGGCCTCCCTCCCCACGAGCGGTCGACACCATGTGTACATGTCCATATATGCAGACGACATAGCTCTGTGGTGCCGGGGACCACCGGGCGAGGAGTTCCGCGTGCGAGGGTGCCTTCAGAGAGCCCTGACCGCTATCGATGCCAGCTTGTGCGGCCTTGGTCTGACGCTGAGCGCGGACAATTCGGTGGCCATTGCCTGCGTTTCGCGCTCGGGCGCGCACCTTCCGCCACTGTCACTGGACCGGACTCCGATTCCTTGGCATAAATCGGTGCGGTACCTTGGCCTGGACATCGACTGTCACCTTTCCTTCCACCCCGCGGCGACCAAGGCCTGTCTACAGATGAAGAGGATCACCGCCGCCGTGCACAAGCTTACCGCTCGAGGCCAGGACATCTCCCAGCAAGCCGCGCTGCGGCTATACAATGCCGCAGCTTTGGGGGCGGTGCTCTATGCGCTGCCGCTCGTCACGGTGCGCAAGCCGTGTCGAGCTCCGACACCGCAAGTCCCTGCGCGTGTACCTAGGCCTGCCCAAACTCGCAGTGCGCCGCAACGTTGGCCGAGGCAGGAGCGTGGCCACTTGAGCTCCAAGCAGTGCGAAGGGCACTGAACCACATCGACCGGCTTCACCGCGCACCGGACGGCGGCTCGCTGCTGCAGCGTATGCGCTCACACCCGCGCTCACAAATGGGTGCGGCGCTGCTCGAGTATGAGCAGTTGACACAAGGCCCACCCCCGTACGACTCCTGCGCGCCCTGGCCTGCTGCCTCGGAGGTACAGCGAGAGATCGTCGGCATTGCGGGAAAGCGGAGCACACCCCTCTGTGCTGTGCAGCAGCTGGCCAGAGCCGTCATACACGAGTAGCTCCAGGACTATCTCCTCGTGTACGCCGACGGCTCAGTGGCCCGAGACAGCTGCTCCCTTGCTGCGGCGGCTACCATCCCGCCCTGCGACTTCACAGCCAGCAACACGCAACCTTCCTGGGCTCCTCCACCACGGCGGAGTTGATGGGGATCCGGCTCGGGCTAGACCTGCTGCTCACCCTCGGCCCCCCGCCGCCCAGGAGTGCTCTGCTGTGCGACTCCCGCGCCGCCCTCAGCCGCCTGCAATCTAACGGCCGCGGTACCCCACTAGTGCGGGAAATTCGCTCGCGCAGAGAGGATGTGCCGTGCTTGCACAGTGGGTGCCCGGTCACTGCGGCATCGCCGGCAACGAAGAAGCTGACGACCTCGCGACCGCTGCACACCAACTACCTGCCAGCGATCTGCCCCTTGCGCTGGAGGACGTGCGTGCGGCCATCCACGACCATCTCCGAAGGCAGCACCCCGACCCACGCATCGCAGGAGGTGAGCGCATCGACAGTATCACCGGCTGTCGCGCACTTACACGGTCACAACGTGCAATGATCATCCGCACACGCATTGGCTGCACGTGGCCCGGGGAACGCCGGGTGTGTCACGGAATCGCGACGAGTGATGTGTGTGACGGATGCGGTGCAGTGGAAACACTAGAACACCTGTTCCTTCACTGTGCCGCGTTCGCCGACGCTCGTCGCGATATGCTCGCGGCCTATAGGGCGCACGGCATACTGCCAGACTCCATCAAGACGTTATTGTGGCCGCAGGGCAGTGCGCGCACTCGTGAGCGAACTTTGGTGAGCCTCTGTTCATTCCTCGAACACACGGGCTTGACGTCCCGTCTGTTCTCCGTCAGGTAGTTACACGCAGTGACCGAACGCTCCTCGAGTTCTACCTTGAACGATTAATAACTGGACGCCCACTCCAGTTGTAGCCAATTCAGTGCTGTGCGCGTGTGTTTTTAATTCCTCTAAATTGAACTAATCACGCGCACAACCTAGACACATTTCTTATTGTGTAAATAGTTTGTACATATTACTTCTCCCCCTATCCTCTCTTCCTGTCCCCTCACCTCTTTCATTTCATTTCTCCATTCTGCCTGCTATCCTTTATTTCCGCTGCCCCAGCTCAGGTGCTTTAGTATCGATGGCAGATGCCGGGACTAGCAAAAATCTTTTCCTTCCTTTTTACTATTATTTTAATAAAAAAACACTACCACCACGCATGCATCATGAGCCTTGGCGTCGTCCTTGCTCAGAGAAACAAGGAACTGGCGAAAGTAATCGTGTATGCTATCCATTCCTTGTCAAAGGTCTAGGCTAATCATTCTACCACCGAGAAGAAGTGTCTCACCATCATCAGGGCTAGGCCGAAATTTCGTCCCTGCCTGTACAGATGACCATTCAAGGTGGCCAGCGATAACCGTGCACTGCACTGGCTTGCCAATTTGAAGCGCCACTCTGGCCACCTCGCTCGAGGAGCCTGCGCCTTCGGGAGTTCGAAATCGCCGTCTTTGCAAATTTGGACGCGAGCATGCCGATGCGAACTGCCTATTTCAAGCCCCTGTCGTCAAGCCGCGGAAGAGGACGATGAGGACTCTTTTTTGGGATAAGCACCAGCGACTGCGTGCCACACCAACGCTCGGACCGCGGCCTACAGCGTCTCGGCCGATATCTGGGAGGCAAAAGTGTTTCATTCACAGCAGCGTCCAAGTGTGTTTTGTCCTCTTTCGGTCTGAAAAATGGCATCCACGTGAAGAAATTCGCCCCCAACAAGACTGCGGACCTCCTCGTCGTTCCGAGCAGCTTATGTGTGGAAATTCTGCAGGCTTCGCACGACGAACCAACAGCCGGGAACCTCGGGATTACCCGTACCGTGCACAGCATTCAAGATATATACTACTAGCCCCGACTGTGTGCCGACGTCGCACTGTACGTCAAAACATGCCGTGTGTGTCAACGAAGAAAGGCGCCACCGATCAGGCCAGCTGGACTATTGAAGCCGGCACCACAACCGAACAAGTCCAGTCACCAGATGGGAATGAATCTCTTCGGCCCCTTCATCACGTCCACATCGGGCAACAATTGGATCCCAGGAGAAATTGATCCGGAGCATTCGGGTTCGAACGCGACCGCGGCGGCAGCGTTTCAATGGAGGAGAAACGCGAAGGCGCCTGTTTGCTGTGCGATGTCAGTGCACGTTAAATATTTCCAGGTGGTCGAAATTAATCCGGAGACCTCCACTACGGCACCTCTTTCTTCCTGTCTTCTCTCAGTCCCTCCTTTATCCCTTCCCTAACGGCGCTGTTCAGGTGTCCGCCGAAATGTCACACAGATGCTGCGCCAATTTCCTTTCCTCCCAAAACCAACCAACCAACCAACGGAGAGGCGGAATACTTGACATGCTACGCCAAAGCAAAAGCTCTGCCAAGTGGTACTGCGGCAAGTCGCAAAATTTTTCGTTGAGCATATTTTTTCGCCCCACCACGGCGCCCCAGAAATCCTCATCACGGATAGAGGACAGCTTTTACGGCCGAGCTTACCCAAGCCGTTCTTAACTACACTCACATAAGCCGGTGGCGATGTACTGCATACCTTCCGCAGACCAAAGAACGTACTGAGCGTCTCAGAAAAAACCATCTGGGACAATCGCACGTCGTCTTTGCGTACAACTCCGCTCTGCAGGATACCATTCAGATGATGCCGTTTGGGCTCGTGCACGGCAGGGAGGCAACCGCCTCGCTCGACGCCATGCTCCCAAACGGCACTGATGAAGACATCATCGACGTAGCCGCCTACCTTCAGTGCGCAGAAGCCCAGCAACTTGACCGGGTACGGATCTAGGACCAACAGCTCATCGACGCCAGTCGCTACAATCTATGCCAACGCCGTACAAACTAACTGCTTCCAATTTGTTTCAGATTCTTGCAATTGCTTTGGCGCCTTATCTCGATGGTTCCTTGCCAACTTGAAAATGAGCATGGCCGAGAGCCGCAGGCATTTTGTTCGACGACCCCCGAGCACACTGGTTGCTTCGCTCCTGCCAAGTCATTCTGTTTTTAGTGGGTACTAGTCAGCCCCAATAAAGTTTATTTTCGAAGCCTTTTCGCTGCCTTCCTGACTGCCGGATTGCCGTCACCATTACGTGAAAACAAGATGGTTATTCTGTCTATTGGTGAATGCACTCGTCGTAAGTTCCAATGTCAATCAGTTTTTTGGAAGGTAAATGCTGCTATTATTGACGATGACGATTTTAGAGCTCGTGCTAATTTATCTTTTCAATCTTATTTCCAAGTGCATTTGCATACACCTTGAGAGATGTTTAAGCGGGAACACAGAAGCACAGCTAATAAAATATGTTCTGCGATGTTCTGCTTTAAATAAACTAAAGAGATGCTCTTACTAAAATCCTTTCATGAACGTCATGATCTCGAATGTGAGGATCCTGGCGCGTACTCTGACGAACTCGCTAATGTGAAGTGCTTATATTCAACAGCTAGCCGCGAAACGAAACGCTAAAGGGCGGGCCATATTCGGTCTCAGGCCTTCCTTGATGAGCGCCGCCATGGGGTTCCGAAGCGAATACAAGAGCTTCACTATAGTGGCGTCTTCGTACAAAAACGAATTTAATTATGTCGGAATTTGAGAAATACTATGCGTCATTATTTAACACAACATCACACGCCACGGATTTTGAGGATGCAGTGCACTTCGTCTTTTTTGTGAAGATCCATTCAGAGGATGAGTACTCGACAATATTTGAACGTTTAACGCGAACAGAATTTTATAATGCCGCTTATCGGTTGGCACTTTTAAAGATGCATGGGCTTGACAGCCTTTCAGGAGAATTTTACAAGGCCTTTAAGCCCGTCTTCAGCGCTGTTCTACTTCATATTTTCACAATCACTGGATATCCGAATTCTGCCGCATTCCTTCGAAGGACAGCGGCAGAATTGCGGCAGAATGATCATGAAATGTCGCACTGCATTAACACAAAACGTTGAGAAAAAAACTGCGATATTTAGAGCACTATGGGCCCATTACGCTGTCGAAGGTAGACTGTAATATTTTTGTTTTGACGAATAGACTGCAGTTAGCGATGTTGACTTTCATTGGAACTCACCAGACACGTGGCTTGAGGGACCGTTCCATTCAAACTAACCTGCATATTGCCCGAACAGTCTTTGCGTTTGGTAGTAACTTCCAGGGGAAACTGGAAATGCTTAAAACTTACCTTGCCACTACAAAGCCTTTGATCGTGTCGGTCACACTTTCCTCTTCTCACTTCTACAGGGTTTGTATAAAAAGTATCAGGAACAGTTTTTTCCTGACGTGGTTGTACATCGCAGCGCGCTCGCACGGCGCATGCGCAGTGTTGGCGGATGTGATCTTCAATATTTGCCAAGCGCCAGTCGTCTGCGAGCGTTCGTTTAGGCTAGATCGTGTTTTTAGTGGACCCCTATCGAGCGACTGGGTGCAGGCGCAAAATGGAGCGAACGATTGAACAGCGGTACGCCATCAAATTTTAAGGTGATAGCCTTTAATGGCTCATACTCGCGTCCGTCCGTCACAGGGTCACGTGAGCTTGTGATGTCACATGATCTCTCTGCCACGCTCGCGCAAGCTGCTATTCTCCTCTGTCGTGAAATGAATTTGAGCGCGGCAATATGAAATCAGTGCAATGAGCCACAAACGGCTTTCGCCTTCCCGCAGTTGAGATATCTAAGTGCCTCCAACGAATTTTTGTGTTGCACTGGGGAAATCAGGTACGGAGACGTTGGGCATTATTCGCCAAGCGTTCAAGGATGAAAGTATGTTACAAACTGCAGTCTTTAAGTGGCACAAGCTCTTCAAAGATGGCCGAGAGAGCGTGGAGGATGAGCCCCGCGCATGACGGCCGTCGACGTCAAGAACCGACGACCACGTGTGCGTCAAGTGCTGATTTCAGACCGCTGTTTAAGTGTGCGAATGGTCGCAGGTGAGATTGGCACTGATAAGATGACAGTGCATAGCATTGTCACTGGAAATTTGGCGATGCGAAAGATCTGCGCTAGACTCGTTCCGAAGGTCTTGACGGACGAGCAAAAGCAGAGGCCAGAGTGTGTTTTCGACGACCTCCTGCAACGCGTTGAAGAAGACGCCGGCTTTTTTGGACAACGTTATCACGGAAGACGAAACTTGGATATTTGAACACGACCCGGAAACAAAACGGCAAATTTCCCAATGGTACACTTCGGCATCACCACGTCCAAAAAACGCTCGAGTGAGCAAATACAGAGTGAAAGCCATGCTCATCGTTTTCTTCGACGCAAAAGGGTTGGTTCACTGCGAATTTGTACCTGAGGGAGAGACAGTGAATGATGCTTTTTACCTAGAAGAGCTAAGAAGACTGAAGAGAATGGTCAGACGGGTGACGCCAACCATCACCGGACATAGAAACTAGAAATTGCATCACGACAATGCAACCAGCCACACCTGCACCAAGGCCAGCGACTGCCTGACGATAAACGGCATCGCGGCGATTCTCCAACCCCCTTACAGCCCCGACTTGGCACCAGCAGGCTATTCCTATTTCCTATTTACAAAAGTGAAATCATTCCTCAAAGGACACCACCATAGGACCCTAAGTACCGTGAAAGAAGCTTGCACGAGTGTCCTTAAGGACTTTCCAGAATCCGCCTTCCGGGGAGCCTTCGAGTCATGGAAAAGCCATTGGCAAAAGTGTGTCGACGCTCAAGGGATGGCTTTTGAGGCATTGTACCGATATCTGTAATAAATCAATTTTTCCGAAGCTTTCACCATAATTTTTATACAGACCCTGTAGAACACATCTATGTTAGCTCAGTTGTCTACAAAGGAATATGTATTTGCTACAGTAACGGCTCTACGCGCTTGGCTGTTAGTTCTTGTCTTATTTTGCAAACTATGCCCATGTTTTCCTTGTTTTGATAAACAAGGGTACCTCTTTATTGCCACTTCTGTTTGCACCTTATTTAGAGCGCCTTTGTATGAGCATTCTACAGTGCAGTGCATTTCGAGGCTTCCATATTCGGGAGGAGGAGGATAACCTTTATTTAATATCAAAGACAGAAACCTTCACGGGAGAGCTTCCTAGTCCAAGAGCCATCTCTCCTTTGTCTCCAGCCTAGCCCGGTCAATCAGCTTGCGCTGTTCACCAGCTGTTTGACCAAAAGGACGGTACCCCAGGTGGTTGAGGTAGGCGTGTGAATGAGCGGTACACAGATGACATATGGGAATTTCCAGATGTAGTGATAGAATGTGCGAGGGCTGGCTCCGCAGGTGGTACAGTATGAAAGGAAGTGGTGGGGTGGAACACGGGTTCAAACAAAGGGTAAGGGAGTTCGCTTGAAGTTGTCGCCAATGTGTGCTTTGTAAGTGGTCTAGGGAAGAGTGGGGAGGAGGGTATATGATGGGGGCGGCTTTGCCTGCAGTACTGTATGGCAGTGTGCCAGCCAAGGGGCCTGTTTTGGGTGTGAGAGTATGTTTGTGGGTTGGGAGGAGGCCATCCAGGGCGCCCAGACGCTCGGTTCGCGGGCAAACGCATGAACGCGTTCATTTCCGGGGATTCCCTCATGCGTAGGGCTCCATGTAATGCTGATTTGTTGCTTTGGTGCTGGGAGCGTGAATAGTATGTGGCTGAAGATGAAGGAACGGTGCCTTTACGGAACAGTCTGTACGCTGCTTGTGAGTCTGTGCAGATGGTCGTGTGATTTGAGAGGAGGGTGCAGATATTTGCTATAGAGATTGATATGGCCAGGCATTCAGCGTCAGTGGTGTTCGTGGTTCGTTGCTGCTCCTAGGGTAGTGACCGTATCCAGGAAAGCGGCTGTGTGGGTGGCTGGGAATTATGGACGCGGTGTTACATTGGTATATAGGGTGTCCTTCCTTGCGTTGTATAGTTGTGTGAAGTGCAATGCGCGTGCTTTCCTGCGACCTTTGTGGTTGTCTGGATGTCTTTTTTCTGAGGAGTGGTTTCAGCTGCAGGTTACTTTGCAAGTTAGGAGTGAGGGTTGTAAAGTTGGGGTGGCGGTATTTGGGGGGTTGTAGTCAAGTGCTCTGAGCAAGTGGAGCCCAGTGGGTGGTTGTCTGAGTCTGCGTTGCTGATTGGACAGATGGGCTCCCCAGACGTGTATCCAAACACAAAAACGAACTCAAGGAAAACGACACCCTGCGCATCACTGACGCACTTATCACCAGTAGACTGGCATACCACCTACTGTATCACAACCTCAATAAAACGAAACTGACTAAACTAAACACAACACACCAAACAGCTGTCAAGGCCACTCTAAAACACTCTATACCTACCGCGACACGCTACAGCACCAAACTGCTACAGCCTTTTTTTTTTATTCGAAAAGGGTGCCATGATGCATAAATTGAAAAAAAAAGGGGAAGGAATACCAGAGATTGAATGTTAAAAGAAGGAGTGAAGACCCGTTGCGCTGAGGTAGTCTCAGAGGCTGCCGATGAAATGATTGTTCATAGTCCACTGCACATAGTTCAGGGTGCTCAGATGATTTGTTCAATAAGTTTTGGTATGCAGTTTATATTGCGGAGATCTGCACCAGATGAATATGCACGTGTGGCATGGACGTGTGGGCCGCCAAAGTGCTTTGGCATATCATTAAGCGTGTACAAGCACAGCGAAAAGTATCGGAAGGATCGCATATCGACCGTACAGCACTATGCTCAGCCATTCGTCTCTCATGATCTGTCAATATTTTGGCAAGCCTACCACCTTTGATAAATTTATAGCAACAAACAGTTATTGTGTTTTGTAGATTGTTTCCTGCGCCCGGCTTGTTATTCACAACTTTCAAAAATAATTTGCAACTTTATGTGGGGTTCGTCCTTTGAGCGTGAGGTGTGTTTATCCTTTCTGACATGTCAGTGCTACTGGGTTTGGTTTAGTTCATTTCTGCGTGCAGCAGATAGTTTCCCGCTTTGTTTTTCTGAGACACTTCCCACCCAATACTTCTTACGATCTTGCAGACAAATTTAGTTCATGCTTTGCACACACCGACTGTTTCCTCTAAAGCTTGTGGAAGAGCTTGTTTGCGTGCGTTTAAGAATGCGGTATATTTTTCTGTGCGCTTCCTCACAGTCCGTTATTCAGATGAATTTTTGGTTGTCTGTGTCGCGAAAACACTTTAGCATAGACTTTATTGAAATGCCCCCCCCCCCCCCCCCTCCCCGTTTACCGTTCAATGCACTTTGGATTGTCGCAACATGATGTACTTGCACAGGAGTGCAAAAATGTCCCTTTCATCGTGAACCAAGCCATTATACTACAAGCTGCATTTGAAGCCACTGCTCGTAAAGACGTTGCTTCACAAAAATAGCATTTTTGTGTCGTCGGTGCTTTGTCGTCTCCCTGACGTTCAAGAAAAAACTCAACAATGCTTCATTATTTGCAGAGACGCAATTCTGTTCTCGGATGTTTTGCAGTGGACGCTGATGAAACGAACAATTTGACTCCTCATACTATACGATAGCTTACTGGTGTGCAGTATGTTGACGAAACGGTAAATGTGCTTTTTCCTGTCTGGGCTTCAAAACTTATGGAAAACTTGAATGATGGCTCAGCGCTGTAAATCTGGTGTTTCAACGAAATCTTACTTCTGCAAAACGATTCTTCACTACCGGAAGGATGACCAGACAGACTTTAAACCAGACTAGCACTGACTTTTGTTGTGCTCAGCCTGGCCTCGCTTCTAGTGCTCTGCTTCGTCGAAATTTCTTTATTGACTTTGATGCCGTTTACTACTAGCTTTGCAAAGAGTTCGTGCACATAGGACATCAATTCACTGGAATGAATACCATGGTTTAGAAAAGAGAAAAGTTCTGTTAGCATAGCTGGTAGAGCGGCTACCCTACCATTTCCGGCGGTTACCATCTCCGCTTGCACGCACCCTTCTAATGCTAACGCATTAATAATTACTCGCGGCAGACATTAACCACCATGTAGAGGCTGTGCCCTGCGCCCGGTGGCGTTGCCAGAATCTCCTGTGGTTAGGGTCAGTGCTTACTACCTGTTCAAAATAGATGTATCCCAAGGTAACTTTCAATGCTTCGCTGATCATCGCAAACTGTTGTGCCCTTCTCGTACTTCTGAGCATCACTTAAGATTTCATCACACTAATTTTTAGGCCCACCGTTATGATTTTTCTGTCTGGGTCCTCGATTACGCTTTATATTTTGTCCTGTAAGTTGCTTAGCAAATCAGAAAATCTGAAAATATTTTAGCGGGCCGGCGACGACGACGACGAATAGATGCACTATGACACGAGTCGAAGACAGACGAACACGACAAACATCTCTCTCTCTCTCCCTCGGTACACTTGGCGCTGCTCGTAGCAATCCCGGCTGCCGATATATGTTTCTTTGTAAATACTTGTAAATATATTCTTTCCCGCTCCAAATTTGGTGGAGGTGCTGATTTCGCCAAAGCCTACAGCAAGCGACGGAGCTACGCAGCGGACGCCAGCTCAGCCCCTTAAATGCCTCAAGACGCTTCGCAGCAAACAACGCCCCCGGCCACGCCATCGGTTATTCTGGCCCACCCCGTGACCCTGGGACCCTGGGACATTTTCTGGCACAGAATCCTTCGACATAGAAGATTGGCTCCACAAATACGAACGTGTGAGTACGTACAACCGATGGGACCTGACTTTCATGCTGGCCAATCTAATATTCTATTTCAATGGTACCTTTCGTGTCTGGAACGACACCCATGAAGGGGATCTAACCAGTCGGGGTGCATGCAAGCACAAACTTCGCGAGCTGTTTGGAAAATCGCTGAGCTAACAACTTGCCGCCAAAGGGGACCTTGCTTCCCGCACCCAAACTTCGACCTAGTCTTACGTTTCGTATATTCCAGATACCCGCCGCGGTGGCTCAGTGGTTAGGGCGCTCGACTACTGAGCCGGAGTTCCCGGGTTCGAACCCGACCGCGGCGGCTGCGTTTTTATGGAGGAAAAACGCTAAGGCGCCCGTGTGCTGTGCGATGTCAGTGCACGTTAAAGATCCCCAGGTGGTCGAAATTATTCCGGAGCCCTCCACTACGGCACCTCCTTCTTCCTTTCTTCGTTCACTCCCTCCCTTATCCCTTCCCATACGGCGCGGTTCAGGTGTCCAACGATATATGAGACAGATACTGCGCCATTTCCTTTCCCCAAAAACCAATTATTATTATTATATTCCAGACGTGTTGCCCCTTTGCCACAAACTTTACAATAAATATCCGAATCGGACTAAGGCCACGTTTTGAAAGTAATTGGGGACGGCGCTTTCTACCTGCTAGTTTACCAAGCTGAACTGTTGACGGCATCATAAAGGAATGTCGATGCTTCGAAAAAGCCAAGAGCCGGCGTATTAAACTGCAGTTCGCCCGCCTTCCCTACACGGCTGCGACATCTTTATGTTAAGATCTGCTGCCCGACAACCTTTAGTCGTGACTGAAGATGTCACCCACATCATCCGACGGGAACTTGAGGCCATATCCACCGCCCCCCCGCAGCCACATGAGGCCGACTATCAGTTAAGCCTCTCCAGGAAAACTTCGGTTCGGGCAGTTGGTGCATAATATTCTTGGGGTGAATGATGAGCGCAAACACCAGATATTCAACGAAGAAGAGAAAAACACAAGGGCTGGCGCTACACTAACGACTGCTTTAGTCTTCTAGAATCAACGCATATGTATACTTTTGGCCACCATTGCGCAAGAAAACCAAAAATAGACAAGTTATCCGAGACAAGTTAACAACGACGCGAGGACAGGAACTTATACGCGGCTGTGTAAAGAGATATTGATGTATCGCTAATGCAGTCTTCAGTTCTTTTTCCTAATGTGGTAAGCTTCCAGGGCCAGCCGTGCGTGTTCATTTGCACCACAAAGAAAAAAGGTGGTGCCAAGAAAAACATCTCCTACAAGGGCGTTTTTTTTTGTTTGCACTCTACTCTTTGTATCACATCATATACAAAAAAAATTGAGTCGTTAACTTATCACTAAAATCGTTAAACGATTTTGAATCGTTTATATCACGTGCCTTTCGGGACCTCAATATTAGCATGTGATGTGACATCTTTGAAAAGGCTCAAAAACATAATATAACAGCAGCGGGTTCTCGAGCTTCGATTTCTGTTGCCTAAATACAGGTAAAAACAGTTCAGTGGATGTTCAGCGTCCGGTCGCTCGTAACGTCGTCAAGTATTAAAAATAGCAAGGAAGAGACTGATTAGGCTTTTCTATTTAGCTGTATATAAACTATAGCCGGTTGCAACTTACCTCTGCAGTGAAGCTCCCCCCAGATTCAAGAACGCCACACAGATTTCCTCTGCAACTATGAAGGAGTACGTTGTTAAAGCTTTCCATCTTGTTAAGAAAAAGCTAACCACCAGAATAAATTTTATAAGCTGCAGATTTTTCATGCCTCTGACTTGTTAGATATAGTCAAACATTAAAACTCATATTTTTTGTTGTTGTGATTGGTCGGCGGAGTGACGCAAGACTGTGCGGAAGATGGCCCATTGTTATCAACTGCTCTTTCTTTAAGTTGTATCCTACTATAGCTAATCAGCTCTAGCAACAAAAAGAGTATGCAAAACGATTGACATGTATTTAGATGCCACTCCTGAGTTTCTAAGAACAGAACAGTAAGTCTTCAGACGCGAACAGGACCTTTACCTATTTGTTTTCTCCTCCGAACAACACAAAAAAGCACAAAAAACTTGAATGTAGCAGAACATGAATTTACCAAAACATTAAAACACCGAAAAGATGAACTTCGTTATACTAGAAGCGCCATCTGGTTATCGCAGTGAAATACTTCTGTCTCTTCAAGGTTCCTGCAGATGGCGCCACAACCTCACTATAATAGAAGCGCCCTTTGAGAAAAAAAGGCTTGCATACCTGAAGAAAGTGTGCGCTCTGTCTATGAAAACGTATCGCTACCAAGCCGCGCGCGCGCGCGCGCGCGCACGTGTGTGTGTGTGTGTGTGTGTGTGTGTGTGTGTGTGTGTGTGTGTGTGTGTGTGTGTGTGTGCGTGCGTGCGTGCGTGCGTGTGTGTGTGTGCGTGCGTGCGTGTGTGTGTGTGTGTGTGTGTGTGTGTGTGTGTGTGTGTGTGTGTGTGTGTGTGTGTGTGTGTGTGTGTGTGTGTGTGTGTGTGTGTGTGTGTGTGTGTGTGTGTGTGTGTGTGTGTGTGTGTGTGTGTGTGTGTGTGTGTGTTCTCTTTCGCCTTCTTCCTTTTCACCTTGCAATAGTAGTCGAGATGGTGCACTAAACCCTGAGTTGCAGCAGTGCTGTGTCCGTGCACGTTTCTTTCTCCGTCCTGAGTCCGTCTCGGACGCTTTGTTTTCAGCTATAGTCATGAACGTATTCTTCTTAAAGGGACACTGAGGACAACGCTATCAAATGTGTTTTGTTAATAAAATCGGATAGCTCAGCATTTTGTCTCTTTCTGCCACCATCAACCTGGCCGTCAACCTGTCCGCCAGCGAAAGGTGCATTTATTGCTAAGAGATTTGGATTCGAAGTTGATAAACTTTTTACCGCCGCTACGATTCAAACTCGGGGCTCTCTGGTGACGAAATTGGTCAAGAGTGACGTAAAGTGGCGGAAACGAAAACGAGTACTCCGTGATTGCTGGCGGCGAACGCCGCGCTGCCGCCTATGAGCACCCGAAATGAAGTCTGCTGCCGGCCGGACCTTGAAGGTTTTATCAGCCGTCGTCGCTTCGTTTACGTTTGCATCGACGTTACGATGGATCCCATTCCCGATTCCGACAACGAAGTTCTGGCAAAGAACTGCTGCCTGCATTCAGCGAGTTCAACCCCACACAGCGTGCGATGCTTTTGAGGGCTGAGGCGACGGGTAGGGCAAGAAAATCCTAGCCCCGATGAGTCGACAGCGTGGCTGTCACCGCCGAGCCACCGTCGCATCGGATCTGTAGCGACTGGTACGTGCAGGCATATTTATATTCTATAATAAAAGTCCTCGTACGGCTCGTTATGCAGCACAGCGTCTTGGTACGTTGACGAAGAGAATACGCCGAGCGGTGCGTTTGCTAACGTGGAGGCGCGTTGAACATTGGCTCTTTTTCCTTTGACGCAGTTGCGCGCCGGTGCACGAACTTCGGCCGAGGAGCACAGACAGGCACTTGGGGGTCCTCTGCTGCTCCGCCTTTGTAAATCGAGGCGCTTAATTAAATCATGCAGGCACGCAAAATGCATAGCCACGAAGCACCAAAACATACCAAAACTCAGCTGGCCACCTGTTGCGCAGCAAATTGCAGGTTTTCTTTGACAAGAACCTACATTCAGGTTGTCTTTTTTCTGTCTTCGTCGTGCGATAAAACTGCACTAGTGATTTCAACACCACTAGTGCCCATTTGTCAGCCTCGGAGATTTGCGGTTCCTTTTCTCATATTGCATCATCACGCTTGTACTTGCGAGATTGGCCGGTGGCGGCGATACCTGTATTTTAGTTCTTGCATTTTCTACCTCAAAAGAACTTTGTTTACAGTAAGAGTGGTCTTCTTGTGGTTAGGAGCTGGTATTCTATCAATACAAGACAACTTCAATTTCTCCTCGGTATCCCTTTAAGGACAGAACATTTTCTGTCCGGATAAACGGACTTCAGATCGGCACCTCAAACAGAGGCGTACCGCAAGGTCCAGTTTTAACAGCTTAGCTATTTAATGTCGCACTCATTCAATTGACGTTCAAATTAGCTGAAATACCAGAGGCACACTTCACTATTTACGCAGACGAGGTCACGATTTGGCATGCTCATAAAAAGCTTGAGACACAAAATTTTTATCTGCGAAAGGCCTTGAATACACTAGATATGTACGTCTATGATGCAGGCCTTGAATTGTCGCTAGAAAGGCCCAGCTACGCTCATGTTGCAAACAAAAATGGAAGAAAGAAATCGGCAACTTAAAGAGTGACGCTACACATTGGAAATCAGTCATTAGAAGAATCAGACGAGTTGATAGTCCTAAGACTAGACATTCATAAATCTGGCCAAGGAACACAATGACTCAATAGGATGAAAAAATCAGAAGCGGCTTCCTTAAACTTGATCAAACGCATTTTATCAAGGGGAGGAGGAGCCCGAACGGAGATGACAAGACGTCTTGCACAATTGGTGCTTCAGCCCAGGATACTATGCCAGGCCCAGTTTCAACGACTAATGAGGCGACAATTGGCGGAGTTTGAAACAATAAACAGGAACGCAATGCGCATCATCACGGTCTTGCCAAAACTTATCCCATCCCGGTTATGCAAGAATTCGCACAGCTGAATACACTGACACAATTGATTAAACAGAGAGAGGCAACAAGAAATCTGAAGCGAAAGTACGCTATGCCCATAGCATCCTTTAAAATGCGGCGAAAGTGCAGACAACTACAATGGTTGACCCCCCTCCACGGGAATTCACAAAAAAATAGAATTAAGACGATTAAACTTCGTCCTGAAGCTAAGAACTCCGCCTCTGGTTGATGTATGCCCAGGAACATTTACTGCGTATACGGAAACTTCGATTATAGAAAAGGGCAATAGAACAACAGCCGCTATTCCGACACAGAGAGAGCTAAACGTACATCATGAATACGCATCAGAAAACCTGGATCCGTTTGTGATGGAACTTTATGCAATCCGCGATGCTATGGAGGCCGTAAATCAAATAGTCTATAATAGTGGCTCATATCTATACAGACTGCTTAGCCGGTGTAAAAGAACCGAAAAGAGTGACAAAGACACTATGCGCCACTCAGGAAATCCATGCACCCAAGAAAAAAAGATGCGCACCCAGATACACTGCACAAAATAGGATGCTGAGAGCGCTGAGCATAGAAAAGTAGACAACCTTACACACCAAGCTCCGAATACTACCGCATCCCCCCAAGGCTCCCTTTTGATGCCAGCTCCGCTGTCCGCATTTTAGCACCTTTCTTAAGGAAAAGTACACGTGCTTTCATTCCCCGTGAACTTTCCCCCTCCCTCGTAACCTAAAGAGCTTGGAAAAGGTATCGCTTAGAAGGATAAGGGTCAGGGCTGGGGCGGCCCTTGCGTCGTCGGTCACGTGCCGATGGGACTCACCAGAAGGCGCAGGATCCACCACTTGCCCGAGATGTTCCCCACCGGCTGCAGAGGTGGATGTTTGCCACCTGCTGTCGACTTGTGCATGGGACAATAGCTTCAAGGACACGGATATTACAGGAAGTGGGAAGCGGCAGACCGATGATAACAAGAACAGGAGCCTTCTATTGTTTCTGCACGAAAATACTTTGCATGATTTTGTATGGTATACAGCGAACCCAAATTATGCCTTTATGGCAAGTGTGCGGAATAAAGAAAAAAAAAGTGGCCATGAAACAATTCGCAGGGAATCAGAAGAATGAATCATGAAATGAAGGGTTACAATGTGCAGATCCTCTTGACTTGTCTCTATGGGAACGTAACTTACTGAGCGTGATTACCAGCAGGCCGTTTTCTATTCCCAGGTATGCTGTAGGAAGCAAGGAGCTGGAGAAAATATTCCAGGGGGCATAAAAAATCACAACATGTTATTTTGCTTACGGCGACGATGATCAAGTGAAGCTTCCAACTATAGGAATTTAAACCAACGCAAGTCAACCGTAGGAAAGTGACCAGCGCGAAAGCATCGTTGCATGAAACTTCTTGGGAGTTTCGCAATTGAGGTTGATTAAAGACAGACTGCACTCTTAGATGAGCATTTAAGTAAAACGGCTGCGTCTTGAACCAAACGCATATAGAGGTGCTTATTACCTGCATGCGGCTGTCTCTCCCGTTATAATTCTACTTTCATCAACCTAAAATGAGGCCTAGATGTCAAACATTTTCAAATAAGGAAACCTCTCACGAAATAAATAGCCAGATGGTCAAGTTTCACGCTCAAGAGAAACCACCTCGCTAACGTTTCACTTCATAAAATTGTTGATCAATACGCCCAATAGAACCAAAATATTTATTTTAAATCTGGGAGCTAAATTTCCATTAAAGCTGCGAACTGGGCGAGTTGGTATTGATTCATATTTGAACAGCGCAATAAAACAACGGGACACAACGAAGAAAGGACACCACAAGCGCTGACTCGCAACTAGCTAGTTGCGAGTCAGCGCTTGTGGTGTCCTTTCTTCGTTGTGTCCCGTTGTTTTATTGCGCTGTTCAAATATGAAACTAAATTTCCATCTTTGCCTTAATTTGAAGTCTTTACGTGTACAATGCGTGATGTTGAAGTGTGGTACACGGCACATTGATGACGTGTACTGCGCTAACAGAGGGTAAGAACCTACATCATTATCATCGTCATCTGCTACTTCTCACGCTTGGCACCATCATACGCGCCCAAATGCTCGGCGACAGGGGCGTTGTACCGTTAGATGGGGCTTAATGATTAAAAAGCCAACGAGGCGTCTGCAAAATTTCGAAAGCAACGCGGGTTTTCCGCCGGAGCACTGAAACAGTCTCCTAAATGGCCACGGCTTCCTCAAGAGGCCGTACGCGAAGCATATAGAAGGCAGCCGAACGTGTCGCTAAACGCAAAGAAAAGCGAACGAACGCGGCGCCAAAGACGCATACAACCTGGCCGTGAGCGACGCAATTTTCTTGCAATGCACTTCATGCTGTAATCAAATTTCTAAGACGAGATAATAAATATGCATAGGTCGGGTCTGATAGGCACACTTAAAATCCTGCTTTGGTCAAACGCTAATGTACATTTTTTTTAAGCTGTAGGGAAGAGGCAGGGAAGCGGGAATAGCATCAGAATGAGAATGTACATTTATTGAACGTTAATGTGTTTTGCTGTTTAGGAGAAAAGTTTTCCTACAAAGATGGATAATTTTAGCCTGCTAATGAAATGTGATAGAACTGCAAGTAGAAGAAAGTGAGAAACCTATCACTACCTACTCTGAGCTCCTTGAGTACAACAGAGATAACACGTTTGCTTTTTAGACAATAAATCACAATATACAAAGTAGCAGAGAATAATGGTAGCAGAGAACGGGAGAAATCGCTTACTCATTATTCTTTTGTTATGAAGAATGTTCTGGTAGTGGATCGAGGTGGTGGTCAACAGGTGCTGATCTTTTTTATTCCCGGTGGAGATGCCGGATGATATCATTTCTTGCAGCGGTTGAAGAAAACAAAGCGATAGCCTTATTACAGGTAAGTATCAGTTAAAAATGAGATTAGGGCTTTTATATGTTTTTGAAGCGAAATTAACTGCTTCCTGCCACTACTGCCCAGTAGTGTTTCAATGTTTTCGGCTTCTTCAAGGGGTCTAAGCATTTTTATTAACAATAAGTCCATTCATTTGTCCCATATTAGCAACGTTCACTGTGCATCAGAAATGAAAGCTTATATATCTGTATGGCTGCCTGCTTCTAACTTTCTCTCAGTAAAGAATTAGGTACATGCTGGGAGAAGGATGAAATGGTTTCAAGTGGTACTGAGCTCGCGTTGTATTTCCGACTGCAAAAACCATGTCAGATTTCTATCATACACGATGCTCCGAGGCGTATGCTTGGAGTGCGGTAATATCATCACACCGAAGAAGCTGCTTGGAAACATGATTTATGACTAATACCTCTTCACCGTCATCGCACCTCAGAAGCTCATGAGGATCCTCCTTAATTTCCGCTCTCTGCTTGCGCCACCAGCCTTCAAGCAGCGCAGGAGCAAGACTAGCGGTAAGGCCGGCCTCTACCCAGCGCGCAGCAATATCGGCCGCCGACTCATCCCCCGGCTTTCGCACGGTTCGGACCTGTAATTACAAGAAGACCTAGTCATCTGGACGTTCTTAAACACGGTGTTGGCTCCAGCATTGCTAGCCATCTTCTCTTTCTTACCTACATTCGCTCATCAGACCATTGGTTCTTTTGCGTTTCGTTGCTAGGGCTTGGTAAGAGGCATTGTCTTCGGCTTTCTTTACGGCTTTCTGACCGCGCGCGCGAACATCCGGGCGGATTCCCAGAGGCATTCGCTGCGGGCTTCTGCACGTCGATGCGTCCGTTATTATTGATCCCTAAGGTTGTTCCGCGCCACCAACGGGTAAGAGCAGTCGGTGTGAGAATCACTGGGTTGCGGAAGATATACCTTTACCGGAGAACAGAAAGGAGGAGGAGTTGGGATGGTGTGCGGGAGAGAAGTTCTCGGTTTCCCTGTGGCCGTTACGAACTTTATTACTTTGCTAACTCATGTGGAGGCGATCTATTACCCGGAAGTACTTTAAAAGAGCGTGTAAGTGGTGTCAGTGATAACTACACGAAAGATATATGACAGCCGCACATTCCTGTGGTGGATAAAATGGTAGAAAAAAATTACTTGCTATACTAGCGATAGTAGCAGGCTTGCGAAATCAATTGGGGGTGCCCATTGTATTTTTCAAAGGCTCTTAAGCCATTCGTTGAACAGTACTTGTTAATCATGGACCATGAATGAATACTTCACCATGAGCTTGTAAGCCAATGTATAAATTCCAATTCGGCTCATAAAACACTGGAACGGTAGGCTTAGTGCACAGTTTTTTATTTATTGCACTTCACGCCATGACAGACATTACTGTCATCATTACGTCATAGAACTGCCGGGGTATTACCTAAGCCCACACACTAGTATCGTGGCGCTGCAGGCGCCAGTTGTCTGAGCAGAGTCGTCATAAGCAACGGAATCCTGAAACAGCTATGGTATGATACTCCTACGGTAGCAGTTTGTGCGTAAACGAATAGTAGTATACGAATTCATCAAAGTGCAAAATGGTTTAAAGCTGCCAGACTTTTTGTCCTCCTTGAGGCGGTAGTCACGGCTGTCCCGCTGGCAGTATACTTCCGGAAAACAGTGTCGAATGCGAAAAATGTTTTATGGCGCTTTCTGCACCCACCACCCACCATTATCTGACCACGTTTTCCTTACTAAAAGTGCGAGTGGCCCCATTTTATAACGTGCGAAGCGGGAAAGCCAACTTAACGGGCTTTCAATTTGCGGTTTCCATCTTCGATATTTTGATCTACAATGCCGTCTTTAAAAATTTCAAAACTGGGCGCGCTGTTGAAGTTGACAGCATTCAATTTCGTATCACAACCTTGTGCCCTAAAAGCAAAAATAAAAAAGTTGATTAGCTAACGAATCGTCTTTTAGCTGATGTAGGTGACGAATGGAGGTTCATAATGTCCGCCTTGCTGTACAATTGAAAAGTACATATCGCACCAAAATTTCTCTTACTGTTCTTTTTAATTGTGTAAGATCAATACTGTGCCTTCAAATTCCTGCTTTTTATTCGTTCCAGCACTGATTGGTTCCAACCTCTACTGCGCGTTTCGCTCATCAACATCCTGTCGCATTTCAAGGGCTTATCATTCCGATTAGCCAGATATGCGTCGCTTTTATGTACTACAGAGACGGGCCTACTCCTACGTCCTTGTGATATGAAGTTATATTTTGATTACTACACTGCCTACGATTAAGCCATAAAAAGTGATCGCTCTGCAGGAGCTGGAGGAAAATATCTTTTCCTCCGCCAACTACTTCTTTTAGGTGTGTTTTATTTTTGTCTATTAAATACTTATTACACTTCCAACACTTCTTTGTCCCTACCCTCCATGAGGTTAATGTTCTGCGAGTATAATAAATGAAGGAGTGAGTGTGTGTAATGATTTTGTTTGCGAAATGATACTACTGGCCATTCGATGAAGTACGTGTTACAGATTCAAAAACAAACAAACAAATAATTTCATAGGTTTTCAAGAATTAAAAGCGGCCACGTAAGCACCGACACATCCTTACCCGTTCTTTCTTTTCCTCTTTCTGTTGAGGAGGTGAATCAACTGCGCAGCACATGGCTGTCGACACCCTCCGGCTAGAGTGTCCGTGCAGTGCATGACCAGCGGTCTGATTCCTGCCACGGGGACCCAGGCGGCCTGCTTATCCCCGTATTGGGAGCGGGATTGGCATTTAAATGAGCTTGGCGAGCAGAAATCGCTGCCTCCGACTAATGTTTGCAGACCCATCAGCGCAGCTCATAGTGCGAAGCGCGCGCACGATCACCGCCTGTCGAAAGCAGCGACAGGCTCGCTGTGCGGTGAGCTCCGGCGCAAGAGAGAAGCCTGGTCGGGCGGAGGGCACCCTTCGCTCCTCGTTAATTAAGCCGCCGCCGGTCGTCCTAAAGCACTGCCTCCGCGACCGCAGCTCAGCCCTGGCGTATGAGGACGGCCTCACGGAGTGCCTTTGACAAGGGCGTGACAAGCTTCCCGGTGTGTGCCCGTACACGGTGCTGACGGTGCAGTCGACGGCGGCCCCCTCATCGAAGCGCTGGCTTTGGCTTGCCCCGAACATTTGCCCCAGGGATTAGAGCGTAGTAGTGGAAATGGGGAAGGGAATCAAAAGTTGTAGACGTGAGAAAAAAAAATTATGCCCACCTTTCTTGTGTTAAGAAGCTGTGGCTAGTAAGCCTTCTTAAAGTACGCAGCTTACACGGATAACGCCTCATTTTCTTAAATAGCCGGCACCCAATTCGCAAGCTTGGCTGCCGTTATAGGAGAGGAAATAAAGCTAAATCGCAATAAAATGAAGACGAGTATGCGCTGTCTCCAAGGGCAGCTCGTGCTTTCCTTTCATCAATAAGGTCAGTCTGAGTTTATGGAGAGAGAAGCTTGCGGAAACCGACGTCAAAGATTGATTGCTTTCTTGACTAATCATTTCATGACTCCCACAGCAGGGTGACTCCCATATTTGCTGCTGGACTGCGCAGCGAGGCGAGCATTAGCCAGTAAAGTATGCAGTGACTGTGCAAAACACAGTATATAAGCCCTCATGCGATAAACACAGTAATGGGTTTTTGCGTAATAAAATTGGGTGAAGCATACTGTGTGACTACAAACTTCAAATCCATCGCACAGGTCAGGATGCGACTTTTCCGAAAACATAGAGGCTGTGTTAAGTTGCGGCTACGTTGGTGACAGCGTAAAAACACTACAAGGAAATACGCGTCTCTGAGAGAGCTCTGATTTCTAACTGTAAATAAATTAAACTCCAGCTACAAGTGGATAGATCCGGCAAAAGGAGCACTGTGCCGCGGCTAACGTTTTTTTTTCCCCAGAAGCTTCACTATGGTCGTTTCTAGCTTAATATTAGTCGAGACACATTTGCTGTGAAGACTGCCGGAAAACTTCGCTTAATATAGCAAGCCTGGGAGAGGAAACAATGGCTTTGCTTCGACTCGTTTTCGTGGAGCATTCCGAAGCCCCCCCTCCGAAAAAAAAAACTTCCCTTGCCTCAACACTGTTGAAGATTCGTTAGGTCATGAATAGCTGAAAAAAATTAGGAAGACGGGGGACAAGTAGTTTCCTGCACAATTAGACAATAGTTTTTTTCCTGTTTTTGTTCGGGTCATTTTCTGCAGTGGAAGGCTGAAGCGACGTCTGCCGGTGCATCTGCAGTGTGTGCATCTCAAACCAAGTCCTGCCTGAACGTTTACAAAATCACTGCCACTGCTGTGAGAATAAAGCGGTTAGCTCGCGCCATGAGGGAGTTTACTAACGTACATGTCGTGACAAGTTGAGAAACTTAGGCATCAAAGGTTAAACCGATAAAAATTTTACCATTCAACAGGCATGTTGAGAAGTACTTGTAGCTGGGCTTGTTGGTGCATATTTCGAAAGACATAGGAGCGCTAAAGGAGGAACATGGACTTAGTGAAGGGCTCCTCCCTTTCCCTCACTACGTCCGTGTTGCTACTTTTTGCGCTACTATGTTTTTCCTAAAAATGCATGCTTTTTTTTTTCTTAAGGAAACCAGGCCGAAATCATTTCTTATATGCTGAAGAAGTGCTAAAATTTCTCTTCTTACAAAACTTTCGAAAGTAAATTTACAGGCACAAAGTGAACCATAGTCAAAGGCAAAATCATCTCCTGTAGAATCCGACATCTAAGTACTCGCATTTCAAGACGTCGCAATTCTATAAAGATATTTATTTTAAACGCAAGAGGGCCTTCATCCCTTGGGCGTCTTGAATTACAGTGCATTATATATTAGTCCAAGCTATCAAAAAGGAGATGCGTAAAAAAAATCTACAAAGAAGACAAAGGTATAATGACAGCGTAATTAACGTGTAGGGTGATAAATAACGCTGTTCAACTGAAGCTTGGCGGGAGTTGAAAAAAAACATAGAAAGGGAAA
>JARKHS020029581.1:0-17668 GCA_030143305.2 Amblyomma americanum
GTCCGTGGCTCGCTCGGAGCACTCCGAGAGAGAAGCTAGGCGAATCGGAAATAACGTCATGCGACGGGCAGCATCTTATTTCCGCCCCGCGTGTCACTCCGAGATACACCCTCCTCTGAGCCGCACCAGGCTCGGCTATTCCGAGGCGGAGTGTGCGTGGTCAGCGTGAAAACAAAGGTCGGTTCCGGTACGGGGGCTTCCGGACGTCCGGGTCGGCACATTAACTCCCGCCATGCCCTGCCACCGTAATCAAGGCCCGCTCCGCAGACCGCGTTGACGCCTCGGCCGCCGGCTTCTTCCTTTGTGGATCTGTCGAGGCAGAAAGTCCGCTTGAGCCGGTTGTGACGTCTGCCGCCTCGCCATGTATGGCTGTTTCTTCTGCGTTTATCCGTTGGGCTGAAGGAAGAGCAGGGATGGGGCATGAGCGGCGCTAGCAGGGCGGGGTCAGTGACGTCAAACGACATGATTTAAGATTGGTTTTGCTCGCTTAAAAGAAAGTCCTTGGCCTTTTGTTTCAAGGCTATGTCGCTCCGAAAAGATGAGACGCAATCACATGCTCGATGAGATACGTATTTAGGGAATGGCTAAGATCCATCTTCAAGCTTAGTATTACGGGGTGAATGGTATTAGCCGTTTTGGATCGAACTCCGTCAGTTGACATGATCTAACGGTAAGTCAAGTCTTCTGACAGGACGCGGAAGCACATATAACCAATTTTACGCCATCAGTTTTCACGCTATATGTTAAAGGATGGCAGAATGCAACGAGAAAAGGTGCTAACAAGAGAGGCTTGCCTCGTAAGAGAGGCCGGCCATGCCACAAATGTCTGTAGTCTCTTAGGTCACTTCGAAGCCCTGCTAATGTTATTTGCTTTTCGCGTCGCATTCGCCCATGGTGGCACACGTGGAATTTCACAAAAAAATGTGAAGGCAATTAATACTTCATCCGTAATGAAAGAGATAGCTACTTCCGAGGCTAAGTGTCAACATATCGTCTTGTCTTTCAAATTTTCTTACGATGGCAACATCTTTGTCTCTTCAAATTGACTTTGAAACAATTGCAGAGGTGGAAATATAATATGATGTTTATTTTCATTTCTGATATTTGTCTCAAAACTATCGCGAAATACAGATATGTTTATGAAGGCGCGCTTCCTATTGAGCCCCGTCTTTGCGGGTAAGCAGTTCAGTCATGCGCTCCTGCTGCACGTGTGCGGGCTGTTTTACACCGCTAGCAGTTAGTGGAATGTATGACGGGCTTCACGTCGCACGAAGCCGCGCGCTTTTATCACGTTAGTCTCACGGGACGTTTGGAGGCGCTATAATTCGGTCGCTTTCTACCGCGACTGTCTACCGTGACTGAGAATGTGGGCAGTCCGATGCAGTATTTGGAAGAGGAATTTCGTGAACGTCGCCCAGAACGCGAGCTCAAGCGACGACTGAGTGAACATCCGTATTTGCACTCCCGTGAAGCTAGAGAACCCTGATGTGTTAACTCGTGATGTCGAAGAGATGAAATAAGGGCTCCAGGATCGAAAAGCGCGCGTCCGCGAAGCTGTAGCCGCCCGATGTTCGCGGTATGCGAACCCTGATGGTGCAACAAGAGCACCTGAGTGCCTGTTCAGCGCTGCCACGTTCGGCTTCGCGCGTTCGATTAGGGGCAGACTATAAATTATGCTTCAAATGTTAGTGCTAGTCGCACGCCTCATTTACTTCCCCATTTGTCAGGAACATTCCATGGAGGTGGTATCTAGTTTGATGAGGTGGGGTTGAAATTATCACCATTTTTGATGGTCTTCTGGTAATCCTTTTCTCTCTCGTTTAAATAAAAATACGCAAAACCCACGTTGAAGCAGGGCTCGACAGCTCCCAAGTATAATTCTAGATTCAAGAGAAATTATTCTTTGTCCAGCGTAGGTGTCAAGATACCATAAGTGCTGTTCCTTAAAGCTGAGAGTCACTTAAACGTTGTTAAAAATTCAGAGGGCCGCCCAATTGCATCGTGTGTTGGCAAAGCGATGGCAGTAAAAGCTGTTGATGCCTTTTATCGTGTTTTGTGTCATTCTTTCATGGTTGTGTTTGCGGACCCCTACACGTCTGTCTGCACACAGACGGACTTCGAGTCATCCAGCTGGCAGTTAGATGTTAGCCCAAAGGTGTCCAGTGGTGGCGACACGGACGCAAGGAAGATGCCTCAAAACGTATAGTTGTGATTTCTGGTCTGGTGACGTCACTTGCGGTCATTTAAAGATATGGTACCGGCAGTGAATTGTTTTTCCCGAGGAGTCTACTGATGCCCTCGCATTGATATTTTACTGTAATTACAAAATTACAGGATGGCAGGGTAATCAATTAATCTGTTGGCAACGTTCGAGGAGTTGATGATTAGGGAAATTGACGCCGTTACTTAGTAGAAAACAGGAAGAGAGAGTGCGTGTCTTTTGCCCCTTTGCAGGAGGAGGATGTTCCACCGCTCCTCAACCGTCGCCTGCTCTGTCATGGTGACACTGTCCTCTGTCCCGCGACTGTTCGTTTTTCACGGCTACACGATGACGCACCCAACGAGGCCCAATTTCGTACTCGGTTCCGTGACTCGCGTTCCATGGCCGGTGGCTTTGCTGTTAGGAACGGCGTCGGGCGCACCGAGGCGCTTCGATCATCAAGCTCGTCGTCTCCTCTTTGACGATGCGGGCGATTAGTGGCTCGGGTCTTTCTTGAAGCCGGTCCCACCGGCAGGCTGGGACCATGGGTCAAGGCTCGCAGTGGCTAGCCTAGCCCGGCCGCCCACTGCAATAACGACTTCAGATCACGGCCCCAAAGGGCGATTGGCCGCTCTTGCTCTTTTTCCTCTCGTCGGCGCGGCTGGGATAAAAGTCGAGCCGAGAATTCACAATGAGTCAAGGGCCGCCCCGGCGCGGTGGCGGTAGCGGCCTGACGAATTCTTTCCTTACAGGAACGTGCGTTGCAAGTCGCCGGTCGGAGCGCTTTTTTGCTCTATTGACCGCCACTGATTTTTCCTGACCTTCACGAGGAAGTGGTGCACAGAAGTTTGACAGTGTTATCTCGGCGTTAAGTTTAGGGGTCTGGGGAGTGTTTATGTGGGTACTTCGGCTTTAACAACAGAGCAATATCTTTCCTTTTGTTCCATCCTTCATCGTTCTCCTTTCCTGCTGAATCCTTCTCATCCTTTCCTTTCAACATTTCCTTCCGAACCTTAGCAGGTCGCTGAACATTAAGGAAACGCCACGTTTTGTCTGAGCTGTAAAGGGTTTCGATTGAGCGAGATATTTTATTTTTATGCCGTCTGGAGTGGACGCAAAAGAATACAAGCTCAAGTTCCGGTAAGCAAACTTGTTCAGATTTAGAAAGATAGATAAACAAAGAACTGTGTAAATCAATCACTCACTTCCTGCGCAATACATATTGTCCAGTAAAACACCATGAAACGGTCGTTCAACCTAAAACGATCTTGCTTAGATGCTTAAGTTTACTTCATGCAAGACGGGCTTTCTAGCCCCCGCACGTAACTCGCGCTCTGCCTCTTGCCGTTCTAGCATCCTCCAATGCTATACACAAAAGGTGAAAGGAAATTAACCTGAAGCGAGGGGTAGAGCAGGTAGAGGAATAGAGCAGGAACAGAAAGCAGATTTAGCAGCCAGGAACGGGGAACGTTGTTAACGCTTTCTTCTGGCTTTTGTTCTAAGCTGTTTACTGTTCTTTCAGGACATGTTATAACTTCAAAAACCTCGCCTCTTGCTTCTGGTTCGACGTCGAAACAGACCTCGATTTTCGGTCGCCGTGGAAGACGAGAGGTAAAGGGCTGCGCGTCGTTCAAAATGTCATCCGCAAGGTTCCCAAAGACAAATGGCCATCGCGCGGTGTTTCCGCGTCTGCGGTGTTTTCACTCGGCGCTCGTGGATTCGAAAGCGATCGGCGTGCCCGAGTTGTTCATGCCCGACCGAGAACAGGTGCTGAGCGCAGGCGCAGCGCCGGTTCAACGCACCGAGAGCACGTAGGCCTCACGGGAGCATTGCTCGTGCGGACTGGCTTGCTGTGAGTTAGTGACACGATATGCATGAGGAGTTCAATATCTGGAAATTTTTTTGAAGCTAGAGCGCTTCTAGGAGGAACCTTGAGGATAAAACACTTGTAAAGTTTTTTTTTTTTCAGTGAGATAAAAGTGCACCTATTATTTCGTTAGCAAGTTTTAATGCAATCAACGCTATCAGAATCAATCGAAACAGTAAAAATACTATCGGGAGCTGTCGCGGCAAGGAGCGAGATGCCTTCTTGCTTTATAGTCAGAACAAGGCACGTGGTCATGATGGAAGCCGGACGAATAAAGAAAAGGCAGGGCAGTAAAAAAAAAGCACGACACGCAGCAACAGAAACAAGGAATGTACTGGAAATACGTTTCAAATATTTTAAATTTTATTTAAACTGAAAGATACCGCAGCGGTGGCCTAGTGGGCTGGGCTCGATCCCTGTGCTGTCGGGTGCCCAAAGGTTAATACAATGGGTACAAGCTTTGCTCTGGACTGTTGCGCGGCTTATTTAGGGTGTATGCTTGAATGGGTCCTTGGAGGTGGCAGGTTCGAAACCCATCATCGGATACCCACCGGATGGGTACAGGCACCCCTGACCTGGCGACTGGTTTATTCAGGGGGTGCCGGGCCGGGGGCGCTCCGCAGATCCCGCCATACCCTTCGTGGATGTAGCCTCTTTCGAACAGCCACCTAAAAAGGTGGCTTGGGGAAATGGGTGCTCGGTAAATGGGTCTTTGACCCCACCTTGAGTAGAAGAAAAATATCTTGTCCAATTGCACTCTTTGGCCACAAATGCCCTTGCGCCATAAAAATATGTTATCATCATAATCATTTAAACGGAAGGGGCTTGCACATGCTACACCTAAGAAGGTAAGCAGGTATAGCTGACGGGTGCAAAAAGTGGCTGGCATTGAAAAATGTCAGCGATTTGATTCAGAAGCCGACTTTACTCAACGATGAGCTTCGACAATGTGGTTTCATGAGTATGCCTGAAGTTAAATCTTCAGAAAATTGTCATCAGATGCCAAGAAATCTGCTGAAGAAAGGCATCTTAGGATTATGGACCAGTAAATTCCAGAACAGCACGAAGACTTGGCAGCGTAACAAGAAATATTTTAGTATTTTTACATTACAGAGTCCCTTAAATGTTGGTGCGCAAAATAAAAATAACAACGACTATGCTTAAACATCTCATTTGAAAAATGAAACAGAAGCGCACTCAGCGGCCACATCCAATCACCTACCATGCGCGATATTACAAACAATTAAACTTCGTTTCAGAGTTTGCCTTTAAGTTCATTGTAAAACTCCTCTTTCCTTGCGTTTAAAAATTTTTAAAAGTACTCGAGGGCGTTAAGACTTGCTTACGTCACGCAAAGTAAGATAAATTATTTTATGCCAAGGGTCGAAAGTAAAAACAAGCAAAAATTGCAACAAAATCCGTAGCCTTCCATTACGGTTACTGTCGCTCTCTGCCCTCTATTACCTCTTCTTTCACCCCTTTCTTTACGATGAATGTCGGGTTTCTGTCGTGAGCAAGATAGTTACAAGGACATTCCTTCGGTTATTACTAATATTAATAATTTTAACACGATCTGTGCGAAAGAATAGCGGATTATAAGCCCGGAAACATAGCCGTAGTAAAACCCTCGCGCTTACTGCATAACTGATGGGCACTGAAAGGACCTGTTTTTTTTTTTTTCGATGCGATTTAGAGGCAGGAATAGCGACAGAGTTGGCTGTCGAGGATAGAAGAGCCGAACAGTAAGCATACGGGGCACACCTGTGTCTACTCCTTCTAGCCACGCGGTCCTAACAATGATCCCCGATTACTAACCACGATCGAGTTGGCATCCCGGCGATTGTCGTCTCGCCTGGACGCCCGGGTCGAAGGGCGCTGCTCGAGAGGCGCAAGGTGAACAAATGACCCTATCAGCTGTGGCGCGCCCTTTCAACCGAGCATCGCACCCGAGCGTCGGAAGTCATTTAATGTGCCGCTGGTTTCCGGCGAGCGATTCGCAAGGTGCAGCACGCGAGGCACCTCGTGTTCTAATGGCGCTCCGATTAATGACCCACAATTATTCCCCGAAGAGGTCCGCACTGTCTCCGCTAATGTACCAACTATTCCTCCTCTGCTCACCCTCTTTGCCTGTACTCGCTTCACTGCCAGCTCTTGGATGCGTCGCCAGCTATGTGGAACGAGCGAAGGTCTGCCTCGTTCAGTTCAAGGTGTACGATGTCTGACTGCGGATGCATCTGGAGCGCTGCGCTTTTTAGGCCGGTCCACTCCTGGGGCTTCAGCTCCGAACTTGATAGTTTTTTTTAGGATGGTACGGGTACATGATCATGCGTCGTGTTTCATTTGGCCTGGAAGAGAGCAGTCAAGTTCATTCATATTTTGTTTTCTTTGTAACATTGACCATTGACTTCTTTCGCCGTTTCGCTCTATCTATAACGCGATACAACATCATGCGGATTTTTCGAGCATTCCTACGCGTTTCAAAATGACACCTTGAACAAACAAACAAACAAACAAGCAAGCAAGCAAGCAATCAAACAAATATGAAAACAAACAAACAAACAAAAGCACATAACTTGCTAACTACATCATTAATCGGTTAATTAACCGCTGAACAAAAACCAACGGATGAATTCTAGCGTCCCGGAATCTGTGGCTTCTTCGCGTGCATAGTATTTTTTTTACACAAGAAGCGTCTTAACTAGGAGTCTGTAACTGCTCCTCGTTGCATGTTTTTTTCACAGTGTTGGCGGGTTTAGCCATGAGTTAGGTTTACACCTCACAATAACATACTAACCGGTCTGAATTCATTTGAGTGTCAATCGGTTTTAGACTAAGTATCACTGAAGCACACACAAAAATAACTTGCATGGTACTCGCTGCAGAGTGCAGTGCCTCCGGTGAAGATTTGCAGAGATAAGGTTAGTGATCCCGAGGTAAACAAGTTCGGCCCACGTGCGTGATGCAACCAGTGATGCAACCCATGAAATGAGCGTTCCTGAAAACAAGAAAGATTATACCTTTATATTTGTAGTATGCAGCTTTATGCTAAAGAAGTGGTTAATTTTACAGCTAAAAAGAACACGTACAACTATCGGTGCGACAGCGCCCTAAATGTTCCTGTCCGATAACTACCCTAAACGAATCTGTATGTTCCGCCATTTTGCTTGCCTGGATACCATGTGATGTTCATATATAGCTGAGCTGCACCTGCCCATAAAGGGTCCGCTATGACATCCAAAAACTGAACACGTTTATCGCACGACCACAAACCACGCATTCTGGTTTGTCAAAAGCGGAAGATAGTAAATAGGTTAGTAGGTTATCACGTGACCAAGATTGCAATGCCGTTGATTTTTCTCCTCTGCAAAATAAACATGATACAACTGCTACTACTGCACTGAAAAAAACGCTGTAAACCTTCTAAAATTCTGCTATAGACGGATCGTTGTAAGATAAGTTTTGAAGTTCCCAATTACGGTTAGAAACGAATCAGTATATTTCTATATTGCTTGCCGAGATGATTTCCGTGCTTTATGTGCTTCCGGACTTGTAATCCTTAATTCAAATTTTTATGTTAAGCAGTTTTTTTTATATAGAAAGTGCTCATTTAAACCATTTTAGTCTATGACAGCACACATGGTTCAAATATTTGCGTTCACAGCTGGTAAAAATTTAGTGCCTTACCTGTGCCTTCTATCAACGAGTCTATCAATAACGTGCTACAATTTTCCTTTTCTGAGTAGCCCTGCGCAATGACGCTACACTTTACGAAGTGAAGTGCACTTCGCTGACGATGATCTTTAACTTAACCGTGTGAATAATGTGCATGAGCGTCGGCGCAATAGTTCTGTGGCTGGTTTTTAGACTGCAACATTTATCATACGAACTGTTTGAACGATTTTTCGTTTCAAGACATGAATTTTACAAGAAGGAACAATAAGCACGCCTGCTACAGAAGACAGGTGGAAAAAAGGATAAGAGGAAACGTATTTCGACCAAGGAATGCCTTTTGCCTTAAATTTCGGAAGGCAACTTGTAATTGATTTCTGCTTCAACGGCTACAAATTACGTTCATATGGTACCAGCCTGAACGCCGCCTTCCGGCTTACCCACATTCTGCAAATGTAGCTTCCCAACATTAGGATGAGTTCTGCGGCAAAGCCACCTTATGCCATCCAAGTGAAGAATTTCCTGCACGGGATCTGTTGTTAGCAGTACCGCCGTCACTTCTAGGCTTGGTTCGAGAACTTGGTTCTCTGCTAACTTATTGTCGACGAGGTGTGTTACTTTTCATGTCTGCCGCATAAGCACTTGCCTGGCGAGCTGTTCCTAGCGCTCACTTCACCTCCCGAAACGTTCGCAGCAAAGCACGGTTAGTCGCTCAGGCAGAAACAGTTACCTAACTAAGCATTGAATCGGACGAAAAGTGCCGTCAGTTTCTATGGTAGTCGTGAACGACCTATTGTACCAAATTTCAGTGCAAGCTCGAAGTACTGGAATGTCTTGCAATTAAAATGGCGAGATTCGTCACATTTACGATCTTCCTGTAGTTCTTCGCTGTGTACTTGAAACTACCGCTACAAACAACATAACGATTATTACTACTTCTGATACTAATAGTACGTTCAACACGAATGCAACTAATTTACCTGTGCACAATGCGTGGTTGGTGAGCGCTTTCTTCTAGCTGTGACCACTGAACATCATTCGCACACCGGTAATTCAACCAACGCTTGTGCGGTGGTTTTGCGTGAACAAACCCCGTGTCACACAGTTACGTGGTCTTTGATTCTGAGGACTTTAATGCGCCTCATCCTCTTTACTCCGGCTGAATACTTTAAAGCATAAACGTTCTTTTCCCAGCTCCCTTTCTTATCCTCCGGCTCACATGCTGGGGGCTTCGCACCCGCTCTTCCTACGCCTCGCTCGGCGGCGGTGGCCGACGAAGCGTAAGGAAAGAACGGCGATGCGGAGCAGCGGAACCGGAGGAACCGACTGACGGAGCGTCGGCGTCGGCCGCGCTGTAAATAGTGCTCGCCGGTGCGCGCAGCGGCCGCTCTGGCGCGCTCAGCCAATGAGCGTCGGGGGCGCGCGGCGGCCGCGATGGGCGGAGCGCCCCGGGGCGGCCGCGCGCCGCGCGACGCGAAGGGAGCGCAGGGGCGCCCCCGAAACTTGGCTCGGGCGCGCCGAAAAAAAGGGGCCCCGGCTGGGCGAGACTTAAAAATACGCGCCGCTGCCGCTGGCCCGTCTCTGGAGAGCGGCCTCGGGCCCGCGCGCGCGCCACGTGGTTTTCCGTGAGTCAAGGCTCGGGCGTCCGCGTAACGCACCGCTGGCTGCCCTGTGCCGTCTTTCGTCCGGAGAACGCGAGCTTGCTGTGTGCACCGTTGTCTCAGGCGCTGTTGCTGCTGCTGCTGCTGCGGCCGGAAGCTGCATGGCTGAGGAGGAGAGGAGGTGAGTGTCAGAAGCAGCAGGTTTATCCTGCTGTTTCAGTTGCGTACTTTAGCACCAGTCTGGCGCTAGAGGACAAAACGTTACTTTGATAAATTAGAGATAAACGTTTCGATAAAGGGAGAATATGATTCAGAACAACACATTCTGTTTCCGTCATCTCACGGGCGCAGTTTCTTCTCTCGGCTAGTTAGCTAGAGAACATGCACTAATTGACACAGAGCTCTGGTCTGTTGACTTGCAGAATCGAGCCATATAACTAGTCACAAACAGGAGGTAGTGATGTTGGAAAGGCGGAAGGCCTGATTTGGAGACCACGAGGCTAATATGTGCGCCTGGGAAACTACACATCATGCTCAAATAATTTTGACGCACGGACGTTGTATCCCAGAGTGTCCAGACGCTCGGTGCTGGCAGAAAAAGCACGTGATAAATAACGTCGGCATGCGATGTTCGAGGTCAGTCAATGAATACCCACTTTTTTCTCTCTATATAAATATTTCGAATCTATAATAGTGCGTTACCTTTTCATGTTTATATCATTTATTTGTTGTTAGCGTTAAGCTCGCTGCGCAAGAATGAATGAAGAAATAATGGAAGAAGGCGAGAAAAAATAACAACGATAGTAACCTTCTTGGACCGCTTGCAGGCAAACGAGGTACACACGTAAAACAATATTGAAGTTGACGCCGTTAGATATTAATGAAAGAGCTGTTCTCAGCCATTCCGTGTCACTGGAATATGAAAAATGAACTTTCCAATGTTGCTGGAAGAGAGCAGTTATTCTTATGTGATAAAGAAGCCCAGTTTCGCCAACGCTCATTCTTCTCGTACGGAAGCAGGAACTTAGGGCGTTTGTAATTTGGATCAAATTAGCGCCACCTTTGTAAAGCTCCGAACAGCGGTCCACCTATGCAACCAGCGCTGCTGACTTGAAGCGACAATGAATTACTGCGCAAAGCTCTGTCGTGTTAGCGTGATACACCACTTCTATATTCGCACCTGCATTGAAGCAAACTCGCACCCAATCAGGATGTTGCTCGAGCGGAGACTTCATTTTTTTAAATGTATTTTCGATGAGCGACGTGCTACAATACACCAAATAGTAATAGTGCGCAACGAACGACAGAAGTTGCCTGTAGAACTTTTGTTGGCATCACTTGATGCCAGACAGAACAGGCATGACTGCAGCTTTTAATGTTTTTTTTTTCATTTTCACGTTCATAAAACGCTTTCTCAATGTCAAAGAAATGGGCAATAAGCTGCAAAGGCGACGACTAAGTGAAAGACTGCGTACACCAAAGGAGGCCGCTGATATAACAATCGCTAAATTGTGCCGTTGTTTAAGCAATCGATGTCTTCGTTTATTGAACTGCGCTGCTGACAGAGCATCAAGATTTGCTCCGCTCATCCACTGCGCTTCCGGTATTCCTGTAGTCCCGACTTCTGGATGTATTGAAACGCAGACATTTAGAGTGAAAAACCCAATGAATATTTTCTTTGTAAGCTGAACGCCACCGGACGCCTTGTCCGTTGAATGCCATCACTCTATGTTTTATATTTTCTAATCGAACTAGACTAAAGTTGAAGCATCTTCCAGAATAAGGATACGCGATGAGAGACAAAACTTTTGAGAAGGGACTATATGGCTGATGTGAGCTCAACACACCTTCTAGCACACTATTAATGATCGCAAAACTGCTCTCCTATAAGTGCTGCTCTGAAAGTCACCTCGAAAAAAAAAAAGAACATCGCTTTCACAATGTTACAATGTTTGACAATCATTTGTCAAAAAAGACTTCGTGTCCCCTTCTGTTATTGGGGCCTGTAGCGATTTAAACGAACTGCTGCTAATGTCCCTGAGGAATGAGGGCAGTAGATCTAAAATGAATTGTGAACAGTTAAGGGTTCGATTTTTTTCGCTTCAATACTGCAAATATTTGGCAGTAAATGAAATGAAATTGTTTATTAGCCATCTTGTCAGATTTGTTTATTTCCCATCTTGTCATAGAATTGAATGAACGAAATATTTTCGAAGTCAGACCTTTTACTTAACAGTGCGACTCCCTACAGATAGTGACATTCCCGAGCGCCGGCAAACCGTTTGGGTGAACGCAAGGAGCTTGTGGGACAAAAACTTTCAGTCCCTGAAATAGTGCATCTAGTCATTCCCAGCTGACGCTGGTATGTGGTAATTCATGACTTCTCCGGTGAGTTTACTAGCCGTAGATTTATAATATCTCAAATAACCTGCAAAGTAATAATATTTTATGGCTGACTATAGTGACAGTGTGTGAAAGACAACGCAATGTCAGCCACTGCTACATTGCAGTAGTAGTAGTAGTAGTCGTAGTCGTTATTTTGGGAGAAAAGTATGTAGTTTGTCCAGGGTGCAAAGGCTAAAGGCAGTTTTCCGCCTAATGAGGTTATCCCACTTATGACATCAGTGGCACCTATTTATAAAATTCAATCGAAAACACTTGTAGAATACATCCAGACAAAATTTCTTAACAACCGAATTGCAGATATAATACATACGAAGCATGCATGTAAATTTCAATTACAACAGTACACAAAAACACCGTAAATGAAAATACCAGGAATATTCTATGCATGGTTACGCACATTATTGAAAGTGAAAATAATTGAAAATATGTCTGAATATATTCGTACAAGTAAAAAGCATTATTTGTTTATGTACAAAAAGAGCAAGGTTCCCATAATGTCCAGCTACCAGGGCAAAAATTTTGAAAATTTTAAAATTGCAAGAGTCAGTCACCATTGCTCTGATATGTAGCAACATCTTTCTTTTACAGCGTTTCCACTGATTGCATCGAACAGTTAAGACTGCCATAGAAAACCAATGGGGAACGCTTTTGACGATAGCAAAAACGTGAATAGAAAAAAAAAATACAAGACTGCCGCCGGGTAACCTGCTGATATATTGATTTTTATAGTAAAATCTTGCATTATATGAAAAAGTTGCGTTCATAAACAGTTTCCCGCTCAGAAATAATTTTGTCCTAATTTGCTGGGTATGGTACCTTCTCAAGGTACATACGTTTCAGTGTTTTCTTGATTCTGAGTTGTAATTGGTCGGACGATAGTAATTAAAAAATGACTGGATATTGATTCAGTAGGAGGTGTATTTGGGTGCATAACTTCTGATCTTCATACGTTCATAGTTCTTAAGGGACATGGGCTTTACTACTGCATATTTTTAAAGTTCATATGAGGTATATTTTGGGACATATTGCGGCTTGTTTTGAAAGTTTGTTGATCGCAGTTACTTTAGTAACTTTTTTTTATGAAAGAAATCAGTTTATCTTGTGAGATGCTGACCCACATCGCGTCATTTTTTTTCACCCAGAAGAGAATGAATCTCCCTTTCCATTCCTTTTCGGCTCAAGCATAGCAGTTATTCTGCAATTTGTTGTCTTTTTTAGTATTCAGAGCTGACACAAGATTTTTTTTTATGAGGACATGCTATCGAGGCAAGTATATACGGGTTACAACTGCATGTAAGTAAAGGTGCGGACAGAAGTTAATGGAGCACACCATTGCCTTCTAAAATTTTTCACGCGTTTCCCAACTGAAATTGATAGCTGCGATGTCTGCATTCTGGTGGTGAATAATGACGCGCTCTCTGAAGGACAAACAATCTTGTTTCATTTTCGGTAAAGAAGGCGTGATTACACTAGCGTGCTCCGTTTACTTGTGAGCGCACCTGCATATATACTAAAGCCGAGCAGTTTTTTTTTAGCATTATCACTCGCACGCCAACGAAATGATCATACAGCGTCCTATCACAGCACGGAGTACTTCATATAGGTCGAATATGACATGAAAATTTTGCGCGCGCATTTAGCGGCTTCACTTAGGCCTCTATGCGAGCGTTAGTTCGTCCCACGCGCGATATTGGCAAGAAACTGACCGGGCTTGTGTGTTGGTTAGTAAAAAAATGTTCGTATTCGAAATGAACAATGCCATTTTAGCGAAGCTCAATATGTGAGTGAGGACAGCAGATACCGGTTTTTGCTCCATCTTTTAATCATCTCATGCATAGCTCTACGGCTTTTGAGAAGAGAACACGCAATAATTGATGTTGGTGCTTTTGCATAGATTCACTATTCTTTGCCTTGCGACTATCTTCTTCTTATACGATTTAAACGCTCAATTCTCGTGCACATTCTCAATGTTTCTTTTAATCTGTTCGCACTCAAGTTAATTTTATGCAGCTAGCATCAGCGAATCAATGGCCACAATCGGAAAGTTGTTTCTCTAATAGGATGGCGGTTGACTTGCAGGAACCGCAAGCTACGCGTACGCCTGATCGTCGCTTTTATCGATGCAACGAGCACATCCCAGTCACAAGCCATTCTTACATGTGAGGTGCTTAGATAGTTCGGTGGCTGACTACCTGGTGCGAGCTGTGCCCTCGATTTCAGTGCGAACAAATTCAGAGCTGGAGTATAGTAGTTACTTCCGCAATGTTGATAATTAATGAAATACTTACAAGTGAACTTAACCCATAATGTTAACGGGATCTTTCAGAAGCGAATTGGGGATGGTGCCACACTAAAGCCGATGTGCATCTTGTTTTCTAGCAAGACGTACTCCTATTGCCCCGCATTCTTTGCTCCACAGATGTTCCTGTAAGCTAAAAGCCAGCTCACGTGAATATATAGAGAAAAAATTCTCTCTTTGAATTCACTTATTCATTTTCTTTCAGCCCGAGAACTAAATCACTCGCCTTGTTTGATGGAAGCAGCATATATGGGACCGGTGCGCGGCCAAGTGATAGTGAGTACAAAGACTGCATATAGGTTCCAGAAAATAGGACGGAAATTCCTTCGGCAATTCTTATCAGAGGCTGGTAAGATTCATTGAGTGAAAACGCTAGCTTATGGGTGATCACTATGACGATTGACGTACTTAGGTAAGGAAAGCGACGATTATGAGCACATGTGTTTCAGCAGACTCTGAGAGAAGCTCGGTAATCTATCTTCTAAGAAGTCTTTTTGTTTCTTCCTCGTGGGCCTGAAGGGCAAATAAATCTAAAGGAAAAGAATATATATAAATTTTGTACAGGCAAAGTACCATAGGAAGAGCGTCTTCTAGTGATCTATATAGTACAGAAGCCACACTCAGCTGTAAACTACTCTGACATTTCCTTTATGTTTTTTTTAGAAACCTTACAAGTGTGAATTACCCTACAGAGAGCAGCAAGCCTTCACTGTCTTTGAAAGTAGCCTATTTTGGTACTGCTTTCAGCGCAAAAGTTTAGCGTCTCGAATACCGTTATCTCGTAGTGCGTACAAGCCATTCCTGTACAAAACACGAGGACGGAGCAGTTCGATGCCTTCGAGGGTCACGAGCTTATTCATTGTTCGCTGGTAGCTTAAGCCTGGGTAGAATCTGCGCGAGCCTTTTCTCGAATAATACATTCCGTCGGAGTATCGCGCGATGATTCATGGGCTTCGGACGGGCGGCGCGCATACGTGGCCAGCGGCATCGAAGCCTCGCACGCTCGGTCCGCCCGCGAGGGGTGCGCCCAAAGTGGCGAATATTTCCGCCGGCTCAGTGTATTTCGGTGCGCCGACGGCGAGCTCGACGGCCGTTCAAAAATAACGCGCTTCCCGCGGGCAAAACAGAGGGAGAAAGGGGAGGGGAAGGGAGAGCCGCACCCGGCGCGCCTGGTTGATGGCGCGGCGATATCGTAAATCGTAAACAAACGCCACACTTTGCGTACACTCAAGAGCACATTTGCTGCGGCTCGCGCGAGACCGTGGGCGAGCGGAAATGGGCCTCGGTTGAGACAGCTGGCGCAGTTGTGCGCGCTCTCTGTGTGTTCTATGTGTTGTGGTGCGCTGTTGGCCGACGACGGACCGAAGAGACTGGCTCGGGGCTTTTCGCGTTTGGCGATGCCGATGCCCGGCGACTAACCGGGCTCGGTGGAGAAGTATGGCTGCTGCTGTTCTTTCCGGGGTGCGGGAGGCGTGATTCCGCAGGCGATGATGTTATCGCGGCTCGCGACATATAAAAAGGGTGGCCACCTCATTCCTGTATTTCTCGCCTTCCTTTGCTGCTGCTGCTGCTGTCTCCTCGCGTCCTGCACCGCAGTACACCAACTCGCGGGCGCTCAGGGCTCTTGTACACTATAAAAGCGTATACCCCTCTATCTAGTGCAATCCTTTTTTATTCCACCTCACATGCGGGAGGTGCGGGGTTCGATCCCCTGTGCCGCCTGGTACCCACCGGTGATAAAATGAGTACAAGTTTTCCCCTGGTCAGGTACTCGGCTTATTTAAGGTGAAATGCTTGGGAAATGGGTCTTTGACCCCAGCTTGAGTAGAAGAAAAATATCTTGTGCCATGGCGCTGTTTGGCCAAAGATGCCCTTGCGCCATAAAAAACCATCATCATCATCCTTTTTTATTAACAGGGGTCCGCTCTAGAACAGCTTACTTCTCCATATTTTTTTAGCGTAAGTGTGGGATGGAAGCGTATGGTTGGTTTACTATTTGCGATTGAAAATAAGGCTTTTGGTATCCGCTAGCCAAGCTCCTCGACCGGCACTTCGTTAGGCTTTTAAATCAACCTTAATTTTTCATTGATGAACCGACTGATTCACTGAATGTTCGGCCACAGTGGATCCTGTTGAGCTTCTAATTGTTTCCAATCGAATTAATTCGTCTCTTAACGTATCAGTCAAATGAATAATTAGCTGATCCGACTTTAAGCGCAGGTTTTCTGTTAGATATTTTTACCTAATTTTGGCCTGGGTTTCCTGTAGTAAAAACATGAAGCATGCAGAAATAAACTTTATGACGGCACTCGCGACAAGCATAACTGATCACCGTAGGGCGAATGATTGTGGCGCACAGTCCTGTGATCTTACACGCCGTAAGCGGAAATTCTCTCAGGTAGACGAGAAAGTTCCTATTTCATGCACTTTTATTTCCCGCTGCAGCTTGGGAACTCCACCAATTTAGGAAAAAGTAGACAATTTCGCTCCTCAAAATTTCCTGAAACTGCGTAAAATTCTCTCTGCGCCAAATTTCAAGCCTCAAATTTCCTAAGAAGAAAATTCCTCTGAATGGAGGCTCACTGGTACAGTCGACGCCTATATAAATGCGCTCTTGCGCAGGGCACGCAATTGGGCTGTTCGGAGAAAGCTGCCAAGAAAATGGATGCAATAACTGAGGTCGAAAATAACCTAAAACTGCGGCTCTGACAAACAGAGAGCCATCGCCCAAAGAAATAAAAGAAATGGAAGTGTGGGATTATTTAAAGCGCACCTTCGTGAAATACGATATGTATATTAAAAACAATTTCACTTTGTCCTTTTGTCTAGTGAAAATGATGCGACGTAAAACGCAGAGAAAAGCTGGGTGCGGCAAGGCGGAGGACATATCTCAGCCTGTATTTTATAACGCTTCTATTTTGTAACATCTCTCGGTCCTCTCGGTGTCATCTGCCACGGCCTACGTCAACAGAAAGCCGCGACCAATAACAGCAAAACAAAAATAATGGAAAACGAAATCAAACTTTTTAGAATACGACTCCTATATGTAAGATATGACGATGAAGTTAAATTTCTCGATGAAGCTATCTTCGGGCAGCCCATGCGATGTTTGTGGGGACGGTTTCACGGCGAAGCTGTATGTATACGATTTTCTCTGTGGTGAACTGCGTCGCCATCATCGACGGCTTCACCGTAGTATGATGTCGTTACAGAAAGCATACGAGTTCACTTATTAATAAGGCCGATGGCAATGCTGTTTATGTCCAGGGCAGCCGGCACGATGAACCATAGAACTTCATACAGTTACATGTAGAGAGAATTGGCGCTGCGATCACTTAATCCGCGGAGATGCCAGGAAATACGAACTTCTTATTTAGCTTGGCTAGAAGTTAGCTTAAATCGTAGTCCCAGCTGCAAAATATTAGACTGTTTCTTAAGAGTATGGACTACTATCTTAGCACTTTCATGACTGCGAGAATACTCTTTAATATGTCGATATTAATTAGCACCGTTTACAATATATAGCAGCCGGGATCGCGGCCCACTTAGGATAATGAACCGAAGCCACATTTCTAGCCAAAAAAAAAATCAAGCCAGAGGGGCGTGGCTACACTTCCCGGTATTCA